>MDKF010082343.1:0-14333 GCA_026770625.1 Nicotiana glauca
TTCTAGTTCGCGGACTGTAACAGAGTCAAACTTTCCTCGGTTCGGGATCAATTCGGTGACTTGAGACACCATTATGTTCTCAAGTGGTGACTCTGAAAAATTTTAAATAACTAATCCCGTTCCGACCGTCCTTTATTTGGAAAAACTCTTTTTATGCCTATATATCCCTTTCGCCGGGAGTATGTTAGCGCCGTAAAAAAGAGGTGTGACAATTAGCTAATAAATTTTGCACAAATATATCATGACCATTAGGGGTGTTTGCGGAAAATCAAATAATCGAACCAGGAAATGATTTCATGTTAAAAATAACTTATTTTTAATTGAGTTGTTAAATTTTATCACTTTTTAATTCAATTAACATTAAAATATCTTGGTAAATGACATATTTACACAATGAGATATTGGTTTGATAAGTATTATGTTGGAAAGTCTCTGGAATATATATTTTATAGTGTATGTGTCATATTTAAGATAAAAATCGACAAAAACCAACAACAAAAGAATTCGACAAAAATCATATCGTAATAAATCGACTTAATTAATTTGATTTGATTTCGATATTTGAACGACTTAATTGGTTCACTTTTTTTAAGAAATACCGACCCAAACCGAACCATGAATATTTTTAATGGCCATATAATTAGTGATAAAAACAATTTGAATACCATGATTTGTTGAAGAAGAAAAGGAAGCCTTATGCTAATTCTGCAGAACCTTCAATATCAAAGAAGAGATTTTGATTATTTTGATTACAGAAGAGAAGAAGAAGACAGATGGGTTTGAGACAAGTAGATAGAGTTCGGACATCTCTATGTTGTCTCTATTATTTGGGCCCTTTCTAGATTATAAACGTGGATACATCTTGACCGTCCAAGTGAAGCTAAATTTCAGCCGTTTGATTACACAACCTGAACAGCTGGAACAAGAGAATATACAACACATGTAAATGCATTTTAAAGGAATATTATTTATTATTTTCTGTTTACAGAACTTGCAATAGGATTTGTACAAGTATACATATAATTAGAATCTTTCTTTTCTTGTTAGATTAGTTACTTGTATAAATATTTGATATAGATGACGAAATAATATACAAGAAAATTCAGAAATCTGATTTACATTTCTTTCATGGTAACAGAGCTCTAGCTCGATCCATTCAATATCTCTCTCAAATCTTGTTTCTTCAATCCAATCACTGAATTATGAGTGGAATAGGGACTCCTCCTGCTATCACTGCCTCTGGTTCATCTAACAATGGATCAAATCATGACACAAATCATCCCTATTTTCTACATTCTTCAGATGCACCTGGTATGACTATTGTCAACTCATCATTTGATGGAACTTTCCCGGATGGAGAAGGTCAGTGCTTATAGCACTCTCAGCCAAAAACAAGTTAGGCTTCATAGATGGGAGTTGTGCTGCACCATCTCTAACTTCCAAAGACTATGCACTTTTGAGCAGGTGCAATGACATGGTGACTTCATGGCTGCTCAATTCATTGTCCAAAGATATTGGTGACAATGTCCTCTACTCAAAGCGTGCAAAGAAACTTTGGGGTAGCCTTGAACACAGATTTGGCTAGTCAAATGGGGCAAAACTATATCATCTACAGAAGGAAATAGCAAAATCAGTACAAGGAAACAACAGCATAGCAGTGTACTTCACCCAATTGAAAAGGTTGTGGGATGAGCTGTATTCTCTAAACTCACACTTAGAATGTACTTGTGATTGTGTGTGTGAAGGAAAGTAGAAGCAAGCCAAATTTATGGAAGATCAAAGGATCATCCAATTTCTTATGGGACTTAATAATACATATGGTCAGGCAAGAGGGAACATACTGATGATGAACCCCCTTCCAACCATGGATATTGCTTATTCTTTGCTATTATATGATGAAGGTCAAAAGAAAGGATATATCAACCCAAAATACCCCCACTGATGCTTCATCTTTTATGGTAGGTGGACAAACAAGGAGTCCACAGAATTACAATAATAAAACTCAAAAGACTTGGAATTCATCACAAAAATCTGGAAAAACTAAGCAAAAGTTCAAGCCTAGGAAGGCCAAGTATAATCCAAATGTGAGTTGCACCCATTGTATGAGAACATGACATCTCAGGGCAGACTGCTACAGATTGATAGGGTTCCCAGATGACTTCCAGTTCACCAAATCAAATGTATATCTGGGAGGAGCTAAGGCTAATGCAGTAGTTGGAGCTAAGGAAGGTGATCCCCCTAGTGAAAGATCAGTGGACACTTACAATCAGCATTTTAGCAAATAACAACTCTCAGAGATGGTTAACCTAATCAAACAGGTGCAGGCTAGACATACTGGAAATGAAGGAACAAAGATTAATGCAAATGTTGTGGCTGGTACAGTACTCAAATATTCTGAAACCTGTCTAGCAGTTTTTAACACTAAAACTTGGATTATTGATTCATGAGCTTCTGAACACATGTGTTTTGACTCCAATTCGTTCCTAGAGCTAACTCCTTTACCTATACATTTACATATTAGTCTCCCTAATTCTTTTCAATTGCATGTCACACATATAGGAAGAGTTCTCATCCAACCTGATATGATTCTTCAAAAAGTACTCTACGTGCCTTCTTTTAAGTACAAGTTCACAAGCTTTGTGTACATTTTAGTTGTTCCTTAAATCTAACCTCCACTGGATGTATGTTGTAGGTCCCTTTAATGAGGAGGGGACAAGCTTTTGGTGAGATAAGAGATGGACTATACCTGCTGCAGCCAACCAATTTAGACTCTAGTAGTCTCTTCGCTCAAAATGTAGTTTCTATTCCAAAAGGAAGTGATTCCAGTTGTGTTCCTAGTACTTTTTCTTTTCAACATCCTATGTCAGTTAATTCAGTTTCTATTGTGATTCAATGGCATGTCAGGTTGGGACATCAACCATTTTCAGTAATGAAAAATCTTAGTTTCATTTAATTTCCATCAAATTTTGATCGTGTGTGTGATGTATTCCATAAAGCTAGACAAACTAGATTGTCATTTCCTACTAGTCACATCAAAACCAAAGCTGTTTTTGAATTGATTCATGTTGACACTTGGGGACCATTTAAGACACCTACATACAATAGTTTCGGATATTTTTGAACAATTATGGATAATTTCAGCAGAACTACTTGGACCTTCTTATTTAGTTGCAAAAGCAATGCATTTTCAGTCTTGAGATCTTTCTTAATCATGGTGGAAAGACAGTTTAATTTGAAGGTAAAGAGGATAAGATCATATAATGCATTGGAACTAGGGAGAGGAAGTCAAGAAGCAGCTTTTCTTGAAAGCCAAGGTATTGTTCGTGAAAGAAGTTGGGTAGCAACCCCACAACAAAATGGGGTTGTAGAAAGGAAGCACAGATACCTCTTAGAGGTTGCCAGAGGTCTATTCTTCCAATCACAAGTCCCTGTTCTTTACTGGGGAGAATGTATATTGACTGCAACCTATTTGATAAATAGGTTTCGTTCTAGTGTGCTTAAGGGAAAAACACCTTATGAGATGTTATTTGGGAAGAAACCTATTTAAGATTTCCTTAGGTGTTTTGGATGTCTGTGCTATGCTTCTACTCTAGCACACAATAGAGGAAAAAATTGATCCTAGAGCTAACAAATGTGTGTTTTTGGGTTATGCACATAACTATCACGGCCCGGATTTCCACCCTCGAGAGTCGTGATGGTGTCTATTAATATGAGCTAGGCAAGCCAATTAATTGCACAATTTACATTTTTACCCATTTTATATTCATTAACAATTTCGAAATAATAACATCTAAACAGCGAAATTTAACATAAGCGGAAGAAAGAAACAATAAGTTATATGAACATGAGTATCTAATACAACTGTTTGAGTCTCGACTATCCAAAATTGGTGTCACAGTTTTACAGACGGTCTAAGAATACTACAAATAAAGGGTCTAAAAAAAAGAAATACAATACTGTCTCTAGAAATACATGAAAGAAACAGGAATAGTAGATAGAAGGAGACGCCAAGGCCTGCGGACGCCTGCAGACCACCTCGGGTCACCTGATAATCAAGATTCAGCAATTTCACTGCGGTTCGAAGTCCACAACACTGGGATATACACAAAAGAGTACAGAGTGTAGTATCAGCACAACTGACCCTATGTGCTGGTAAGTGTCTAGCCTAACCTCGGCGAAGTAGTGATGAGGCTAGGACCAGACTACCAAATAATCCTGTGCAGTTGTATAATATACAGCGGAAAGTAAAGCAGAAATAACATAATAAAGATGGGAGGCGGAAACATGATTCGGGGGATAACAGGTAAAAATAGAATGTCAAGAGAATTATAAAGGAATCAAAATCCAACCACTAACAAGAATAAGAAAAACAAAGGCAGGTTTCACTTTCTTTTCACATTTTGTTACAAGCGTGCAACCCGATCCCATTTCCTGTATCTCGTGGCAGGCGCGCCACCCACTCCCATTTCATATATCTTGTGGTAGGCGTACCACCCGCTCCCATTTCATTTATCTTGTGGTAGGCATACCACTCGCTCCCATTTCATTTATCTTGTGGTAGACGTATCACCCGCTCCCATTTCATTTATCTTGTGGTAGGTGTACCACCCGCTCACATTTTATTATATCTTGTGATAGGCGTACCACCCGCTCCCATTTCATTATATCTTGTGGTAGGCGTATCACCCGCTCCCATTTTATTATATCTTGTGGTAGGCGTACCACCCGCTCCCATTTTATTATATCTTGTGATATGCGTACCACCCGCTCCCAGTTACAAGCCAACTATAATCACAAGGAATCCCGGTAAGGGAACAATAATATCAAACAAGCATCCCGACAAGGGAACAGTTATATCTCAATAGTATCCCGACAAGGGAAAAATAATATCTCAACAATATTCCGGCAAGGGAACACTAATATCAGACAAACATCCCGGTATGGGAACAATGATGATAATAACATGTGAGACACAATAAACCACAACGGAGTCATAATAATTTATAACACAAGACTCACGGGCATGCTTGACCCCGACGTATAGATACTCGTGACCACGCCTATACGTTATACTCCACAATTAACACGTAGAAAATAGACACAACTCCTAATCACTCAATCTAAGGTTAGACCAAACACTTACCTCAAAGCCACAAACACAATCAAGCTTCAACTACCGTTTTACCCCTTGGTTCTACCACCAATTCGCTCGTATCTAGTCACAAGTTTACTTAATTACATCAATAAATGCTAAATGATAATGTATGAAGATGAGTTTCCTAAAGTTCTGCCCAAAAGTCAAAATTCGTCCTAGGCCCACATGGTCAAAACTCGAGGTTCGAACCAAAACTCGATTACCCATTCCCCCACGAACTCAAATATATAATTTGTTTTGAAATCGGACCTCAAATCGAGGTCCAAATCTCTAATTTTTTAAAAACCTAGGTTCTATCTAAAATACCCAATTTTTCCCATGAAAATCATTGATTTTGACTTGAAATCATGTTAAAAGATATTAAGAAGTGAAGAAAATGAGTTAGAAATCACTTACCAACGTTTTGGAGAAGAAATGTTGTTTGAAAAATCGCCTCTTATGTTTTTGGGGTTTTGAAAAATGAAAAATAACTGAAAATCCCATCTAAATATATCGCTCTCAGACCCTCTGTGCGGACCGCACAAAATCGACTGCGGCCGCACATCCCTTCCTGTGT
Organism: Nicotiana glauca; assembly: GCA_026770625.1. Classification (NCBI taxonomy): domain Eukaryota; kingdom Viridiplantae; phylum Streptophyta; class Magnoliopsida; order Solanales; family Solanaceae; genus Nicotiana; species Nicotiana glauca. The sequence continues at coordinate 5,712 of MDKF010082343.1, forward strand.
ACTACAGTGACATATTTGAGTATTTTCGCCATTACTTTCTCTAAATATGTCCAAATTGTGATTTCTTTACCTTTCTAGAAATTAGACACGAAGGGCTACAACTTTTGTTTTTGAATCATCTCAAAATTCCTTGTAAATCAAATGATATAGGCTTCCGAAGTCGTACCAATGAACCTGTGCGGACTGCACAAAATCGAGTGCGGCCGCACAGCCCCTAGTGCGTACAGCACAAAAACCAGTGCGGACCGCACTGGCAGGTTCAGAGAATGCACTTCTCTGAAGCCTAAGACACCCCGGAACCTATCCGAAACTCACCCGAGCCCTCGGGACTCCAAACCAAATATGCATACTAACTCAAAAACATCATATGGACCTACTCGTGCGACCAAAATCATCAAAATAACATGTAAAATCATGAATTAAACCTCAAAACTCAACATTTTCATCATGAACTCTTAAAGTTCATAACTCTTCAATCGCAAGTCCAACTCACGTCAAATAAACTCCATTTTTTACCAAATTTCACAGTTATCTTTCCAATACCCTAACAAGTTTGTACTGGTCTCCGAAATTAAAATACGGGCCCGATAACAATGGTTTCAAACATTAATTCTTTTCTTTATTTCTTAAATAATTCAGTAAAATAATTTCTTTCAAAAATTGATTTCTAAGGCTTGGGACTTCGGAATTAATTTTCGAGCATATGCCCAAGTCTCATATTTTACTGTAGACCTTCCGAGATTATCGGAAGATGGATCCGGGTTTGTTTACTCAAAATGTTGACCAAAGTTAACCATAATCAAATTTTAATTCTAGAAATTTCTATTTCTCATATTTTCACATAGAAGGCTTTCCGGATATAGGTCCGGACCACGCACGCAAATTGAGGTAAGGTAAAAAGGAGGTTTTTAGACCTCGAAATACTAAATTTACTTGCAACACAAGTGATGGCCACAATAACCAAAAAGGTTACAAGCTTTTGGAGCTCAATAGTAACAAAGTTTTTGTCTCTAGAGATGTTATTTTCTATGAAAACAGCTTTCCTTTCAAAAACCTGTACATCAGTTCACCTAGCACTTTTTTCCTAACATTCTAGTTGTGCAGGACTCAGGAGTTCAAGCCGTGCCTTCTCCAGATATTCACCTTACCTCAGATTCACAAACTACCTCCAGTTCTATTTCTCTCCTCCAAGTCATGTCCATTCACCTATCCCTTCTTTCTCTAGTCCACACATTGATGCCAGTCCATCCTATTCCCCTTTTCCTACTCAAAATTCCCACATCAGTCCCAATCAGACCTCCTACTAAAATCCCACTCCTTCACCACAATACATTAATAACACACCAATTCCTGTTTTATCACCACATCTAAGGAAGTCTGATAGGATTAGTCAAAAACCTGCATATCTCAAGTATTACATATGCAGTAGCATCTATCTTTTAGATTTCACCCATTCTTGTCTTGCACAACCCGCTAAACCCAATATTTTCTTTTAGAGCATTATCAGTATAGAATCAGCAACTTATTTAAAGAATAGATTCTATATCAGAACCTACCACTTTTGCACAAGCTTCTACTTATCCAGGAGGGCAGAAAGCTATACAAGAAGAAATTGCTGCTCTTGGCAGAACCATACCTGGGATGCAGTAAATCTACCACCATGTAAGAAGTCATTGCCTTGTAAATGGGTTTATAAAGTGAAACACAAGACAGATAGCTCAGTGGAAAGGTTGAAAGCTATATTGGTAGTAAGGAGGATATTCAAAGAGAGGGAATTGATTATTCCGAGACCTTTTCACCTGTTGTCAAAATGACAACAATAAGGTGTCTTCTCACAGTAGTAGTCAAGTGAGATTGGGGTGTTTCACAGCTTGATGTTAACAAGGCCTTTCTACATGGCGACTTATAAGAAGAGGTTTATATGAGGTTCCATACAGGCCTAACTCCCCCTAACCAAAATCAGGTTTGTCTTTTGAGAAAATCATTATATGGTCTAAAACGCTTTTACACAATGGTATGCTCGATTAGCAGGAGCTCTCAGTTACAAAGGTTATTCTAGCTCTCTTAATGACTATTCTCTATTCTTCAAACGCAATGGGAATTTGGTTTCTATAATAGCAGTTTATGTCGATGATATTTTGTTAACTGGGGATGATTACAAGGAAATCAAGTCTATCACAGATTTTCTTGATACAGAGTTCAAAGTCAAACATCTAGGGGATATACACTACTTTCTAGGAATGGAAATTTTGCGAGAAAAACAAGGATTCATCATCAGTCAACGATAAAATACCTTGGAACTCTTGCAAGAGTTTGATTGGTCTGGAGCAGTTACCACTTCTCCACTTGATCCATCATGCAAATTGCAGGCAAATGCTGGCCTTTTCTTAGCAGACCCTACTGTGTATCGGCATCTAGTTGGCAAACTCAATTTTTTAACCAACACAAGGCCGGATTTGTGTTTTGTTGTTCTTTCTCTCAGTTTATACATGCAGCGCCCTTGTACATCTCATTTCTCAGCTGCCATGCATGTTCTACGCTATTTAAGTCGAGATCCAGGCCAAGGGATTCTTCTCTCCTCAAAACCCTTTTTGAGTTACTAGCTTTCTGCGACGCGGATTGGGCCTCTTGCAAAGAATCTCGCCGGTCTGTCAGTGGCTTCTTCATCACACTTGGGGGCGCACCAATTTCATGGAAGTCTAAAAAGCAGGTCTCTGTTTCCCTTTCCTATGCTGAGACAGAGTACCGTTCAATGAGATGTGTTACAGCTGGAATCACATGGCTAGTTCGTCTTCTTGACGATCTTTCATCTTCACCACCTCTTCTTGTTCCGATTCACTCCGACAGTCAAGCCGCCATACATATTGCTCGTAACCTCTGTCTTTCACGAAAAACCAAACATGTTGAGTTAGATTGTCACTTTATGCGGCAACGGTTCCTTTTCGGCTTGATTAGTCTATCTTTTGTCCCATCACGGCATCAACTGGCCGATTTATTCACCAAGCCATTATCTGGAGCTTCTCACCGGTCTATCTTGAGCAAGTTGGGGGTTTTGTCTCTCTCCTCCAACTTGAGGAGGGTGTTGAAAAAGAAAAGGAAGCCCTATGCTAATTCTGCAGAACCTTCAATATCAAAGAAGAGATTTTAATTATATTGATTACAGAAGAGAAGAAGAAGACAGATGGGTTTGAGACAAGTAGATAGAGTTCGGACATCTCTATGTTGTCTCTATTATTTGGGCCCTTTCTCGATTATAAACGTGGATACGTCTTGACCGTCCAAGTGAAAATAAATCTCAGCCGTTTGATTACACAACCTGGACAGCTAGAACAAGAGAATATACGGCACATGTAAATACATTGTAAAGGAATATTATTTGTTATTTTCTGTTACAGAACTTGCAATAGGATTTTTACAAGTGTACAGATAATTAGAATCTCTCTTTTCTTGTTAGATTAGCTACTTGTATAAATATTTGATACAGATGATGAAATAATACACCGAGAAAATTCAGAAATCTGATTTACATTTCTTTCATGATTCAAAACAAAAACAAAAAAGTACAATTACTAACGTCTAAAATTAAATTACGAAAAGCTTACTCATATACTCATACATTTCTAACTTCAGTTTTTATTTGTTTATCATCATAAACCAAAATTTTCAACCCCTCTTACAAACTAGAAAGAGGGGGGATGCGCAGACATGATTATGAATTATTGCTTCTTTGCGAGTAAGAATTAATATGCACACCATTTTCTTGAGGATCAAAATAGTCGGAGTTCTAACTTCAAGAAAATCTCCTAAGTTCGCGTGGTAGTTCAAATTTCAAGAAAATTTGCTGAAGTTTTAACTACTAGTATAAGATTGAACTTCAAGATACTGAACCGAGTTGACGTTGGAAAAAAGCATGTGTCTACTGTAGTTTGACCACATTCAATTTGGATTAGATAGTTTGACTCGGTCCGAGTTTAAGAGAAAAGAAAGAAACTTTGAAAGTTTTGTGGGACCATATATTTGTATAATTATAAAATCTACTGAATTAAGGGGCAATGAAAAGTTTAAAGTTAAATTATTTTCAATTATAAGAATGCATCATTTTTCTAGAACGAACTAATAAGGATAGTGTCATCTAAATTGAAACGGAGGAATACATTTTTGAGTTGTTTCAACTTCTGTAAAACGCTGGCTATATTCGAAGCTATTATTTGGTATCGTTTTTACTAAAATATCCATGCGTATACACAAGATGAATTTGTGCTGGAATTTATTCAAGTTCGAAAATATAAGTTCCATCCACGACAGTCGACAGCTTATCAAAGCAATATCCCACCACTAAATCAATTTAAATACAAAACAAATGATTACAGTACTACTTGTAGTTTAAAATAGTATCTAGTTCTGCTGGCGAAAAGAACATTGCTGTCTGCATTATAACCCACTCCCAGTTATCATTAACATAATAATGTCGCAGTTCACACATATATCATGTATAAAGCCATATAATTTAATGTCACAGTCCACACATATATCAACATGTATAAACCATATCGCCCGCAAGCAACCACTTTTTCAACAATTACTATATATTGCATTACTAATAATACATGATATTCCACTGTAGAGCAAAAACCCCCACACCAACCCCCCCACTCCTGCTTATACACAGGAGATTTCCTCTTTCTTAAAGTTCATCTCACCTCTGTTCTTTCTACATGGTTGTTCGCTTGTGCTTGGTTAGAGACAGTACTACCAACTCTAAGGTTACAAAGCAAAGAATCGCGTCCGGTTAAAAGGATTTGGAAGAATCTATCTGCCTCCTTTGCTAGGAGATCTAGTCCATCTGAAAGTTTTTCTGCTTTTTCAGTCAGTCCTAAAGTTAGAAGCTGCAACTGCTCAGCTTCGTTAGGGTCTACTCCATCCTCTATGATAGGGTACAACTTCTTCACACTTGTATCCACTGCTTCGAGCTCTTTCAGCGCTGTGAGCCCTCCATTCGAATAAATACCCCTGATCTCCCCACTAATAAAATCGCGAAGATCAACAAATGCTTCTGTCCACAAGCAAGTTTCATGAACCTGCAGATCCTTCAACTTCTTTGTAGAACCCGAAAATGTGACAGCAAACATGCTGAATATGAATACAGTTACCACCCTCACTCCATACATTGCTCGCATCAGAACCTTCCCTTTTGCAGAATTCTTGATTTTAGGTAGGTCCAGCGACTCGGTAAGGCTGTCCAAGATGGCAAAGCAATTCTCCAGCCTTGGGTTCTTTGAATTGATGTGCTGTTTCCATCCGTCCAATGATGAACGGGCTTTCATGAACTGTTTTGAGGTTCCATCCAAGTTATGCAAGCCACATTGAAGATAAAGGCGGCCTTGGCAGAGCCTTGAGATATCAGAACTGAAAGCAATGCAAGTGTCCAGCAACTTCACACTGTTGTCCAAGTACACATCTATCCATTTCTCATCCCAGTCACATACGGGAAATTCAAGTTCAGTAATGAGAGTTTTCACGTCTGTATGAATTGCACAAAGTACACTTATTGCTTGTGTCATCCATGATAAAGTGAGAATATCTTCCTTATCTACCGGCTTAAGACTCTTAACCCTCTCTGCTAATGACTCCTCAAAAGCATTCAACAGAGCAAGAAGCTTAGGTGACAAGTACGAGCCCTTAGGTAATATAAATTTGAAAGGATTTCCAAACGGGAGAAAAGGACGGTGTGGTTCCTGTGGACGACTCATTTGAATATCAATAAACTGCCCAAATATAAAAAAAAATAAGTCATGAAAAAAGGAAGAAACCCATAGAATAGAGGGGAAAACAAGGCAACTTCTTTTTACCGGTGGCAATAAGGCAATTGACATCTAATTGCATATAGTTAAATTCGAGTTTATTTTAGCAACATCTATATACTAAAAAAAGTTTTCTTGAACTTTAGAGAAAATAAAATGTGAAGCCAAAAAACATTGCAAGCCAACATGCTACATTTGAAGAAAATTGCCCTCAAGTCCTCACTAAGCAACAAATTAAATAAACCATTTGTACATCGCAACTGCCAGACTGAACATCTTTACTCAACCATGAAATAAACATCATCTTGAACTTGTCTTTGTGATATTTTCATTGATCAGATTAACATAAGACAATATACACACCTTTACTACCTAAACACCAGTAACTTCTGTAAGTGCAGAGGGATGAAAGATGAGTTAAAAGTTCAAGTTTAGAAGATAATTAAAGAAATTTACATTTAATAACAGATACTACCTTTCGTTCTCAAAAAAAAAAAAAAAAAAAAAAATACTACCTTTGTTTAAATTTATGTTTCTTACCCTCCTTTTTTTAAAAAAAAAAAAAAAAAAAAAAGATACTACCTTTGTTTCAATTTATGTGTCTTACTCTCCTTTTTTATAAAAAAAAAATAATATCCCTTCTATACTCCCTCCGTTTTAATTTATGTGACACACTTTCTTTATTAGTTGATTCCGAAAAGTATGACACGTTTTTATCGCTGGAAACAAAACTTTTCATTTACCCATTTTACCCATAGGTAGCTTTTATAGCAACATAAATCGAAGGCTCCAACTCCATCCACAAATGCTTTCGTGTTTAATAGTTTAAGCTTTTAAAACTATAAGTTTCAAAAGTCTTCCTATTTTTTTTCCTTAAACTCCGTGTCAAATCAAACTATACAATGTAAAATTGAAATAGAGGCAGTAACACTTTACCTCCAACATTGTACATCACATATTTAAGACCATAAGATGCAAGCTCATTTGGTACATAACATTTTTATTTTAACACCACAAAATTCAAAAGTCTTTCTTACTTTTCTTAAACTTCGTGCCCAGCCAAACTAAGACACATAAAACAACCGAAGAGAGTACAACAATTGTTTTACATGTTCAATTCGATCCTCGCAAGAATATCTCCTCGTCCAAGCCTTAATCCACTATGCCGTCTCCAAATAAACATGAATCTAGCTAGTTACGGGAAGAAGTACCGAGAAACTATGCCAGCTTATGCATGCATATCTTGGATATTACACAAGGTACCTGCTACCTCCCACCGGTACAAGTACACGGTGATTGTGTCCACCATGGCTTATGCAATCAGTCATCTATTATAATTTGTTTCAAACAGATTGAGATTTATCCAATTGCTAAATAAATAAACTCAATTTTTTAATGACCAAAAAGTCCATCTGGTCTTGAGTAGATCCTTTGGGCCAATAGCAACCTTCAAAACTCAGGTATGATGGACTCACCCCTCCAACCTTCTCCACTTAAATACCAAAATTAGTCCGTTTGACACAGGGCTTAAACCTGTGACCCGAGACACAACTCTCTCAACCTTGGTCAACTGAGCTAACCTCAAGGGCATAAATAACCTCATATTTTTCATTAACACACATCTCGTCTCTCCAAATTCAAAACTCGGGTATGATGGACTCACCCCTCCACCCTTCTCCACTTAAATACCAAAATTAGTCTGTTTGACACAGGGCTTAAACCTGTGACCAGAGACACAACTCTCTCAACCTTGGTCAACTGAGCTAACCTCAAGGGCATAAATCACCTCATATTTTTCATTAACACACATCTCGTCTCTCCAAATTCACAAGCAAAGGACCTACCAGGCAAAAGGAAGACCTAAGGATTTTCAGAAAACCCATGCTCTTAAGCACATAACATATCCGTAGATCTAAAACCTAATACTTCAAATTCACCGCATCAAACAAACCTAACTACATACAACGAGAAAAAAAAAATGAAATCCGCTCAAATTAACCACCAATACTAAGCTTTTCAAAAAAGTAAACACCTAACATTTCACCGATTCTCACAAAATTACATAAAAATTCCATGTTAAACCCTAGAACATACATAAATACTTACATACTTACATACATACACAAATACAGAAAAGAAAAAAAGGAATTATATGTACAAATAAATACAGAGAGAAAAGAGAGAGAGGTTGTACTGTAAAGAGGATGAAAGAAGAATCGCGGCGGAAAGCTAGCTGTGCAGACGAGTAGAATTTCAGAAACGATGAGGTTAGGTTTTGAAGATAATGTGGAGGGCTATAGGCATGCTAAGATAAGAACCGTTGGATTCTCGATAGTCCAACGTTAGAATATATGGATGGCTAGGATTAGTCTCGTTTAGTGTGGATATTTTCATCCTGAGGAAGCGTGTAGAAGATTGGAGATGGCAAGAATCGGCCCGTTTATTTTAAGGCCGTGTTTGTTGGACTGTTTTAATTTTGGGATTTTTACCTAACCATATATGAAACTTTATTACCCTAAATGTGCATAGTTTGTTAATTACCCGCTCAGTCCATGTTTTACTTATAAATTTTATACCATTTGACTATTAGGCATTAAAAGGGCAGAACATTCCCTAAAAAACAGGCTAAAATTAAGGAGAGAATCTTGGTGTTAATTGATTTTTTTAGTTTTGATCTTTCTCTCTTATAGCGTCTGCTCTTTCTCGTTGTTCTCCTTTCTTCATTTTTTTTTCAAATTTTTTGTTTGTTCCCTCCCCCTTCTCAATCTTCTTTCTTTTTTGTTTTGCTTTTTTTTTTTGGCTCCCTTCTTTTACTTACGTT
>MU768436.1:6808-20926 GCA_026770625.1 Nicotiana glauca
CAACTTAAGTCTTCTTAAAAGAGACTAAGTGTCTCATTTCCAACCAAACTCTATCCGAATTACTTCAAATTCACCAAACACATGTAATGAAACATATAGAAGCATAAAACGGGGAAAACAGGGCTGAAATACCTGAGACGACGGGTCGGGTCGTCACATACGCCTAGTAGGAAGCTAGAGTTACATATACATGTGCAAAAAAATGCACAGAAGTGTAGTATGAGTACAAAACCAACGTGTACTCAGCAAGTATCCCGTCTAATCTCGAAGAAGTAGAGACGAGAGGTCGACTTTAACACTTGCTAGTGGTCGAATGATAATATAATAACATGTGCGGAAATCATGGATTTATATAGTAGTCCTAACTCACAAGCCGGAAAAACAAGTAAACATCTTTATCAATTAATAATGATTTTCAAGATTTACTTTTCAACATCTTTATCAATTTATATCAGGCCATGAAAAGGCGATATTAACATTTAATATTTCAGGCAAGCAATGTAAGCATGCGCCTATCACGTCGAGGTCGATGGCCCGCTCCAACAGAAATGTAAACTGTGCACTTGTAGAGGGTCGACGACGCGCCTACAGATGCATCTATTACCCCGCTTACGAACTAACCTGCGACGCGGTCAATGTAAAATAAACAAACACCCTGCTCGCGAATCATGCATGCGACGCAGGTATACATAGAGATACATGCTCAAACAATCAATTAAGAATTTTCGAGGAACATGTATCCAAATAAAAGCTAATTCTCTTTTAACAATTTAAGAAAATAACGTTTAATCCTTTTAGAAATTTATTTACTAATTTGATGTGATTTAAAAAATTCAAGTAGTTCTTATTCAAACTGCAATTCACTTGATCAAATGAACATAACCACCTGTGCCTCATTAGCACTCTGACACTGCAGGATATGACCTCATCCCAATACAAACAAACATCTGCCTACTCTATGCACCAAGCATTCTTTACCAACAACAATTTATGACATCATGTAATTCTCACACATCTACGAAGCACCATATAACTTTTGTCAAAATTTTGCTTCACTCGTGCCATCCTATGCTTAATTTCCGCAACGAGAACTGATTCGCCAGCATGCCTCAAACCGAAACCAACATAGCACATAACCGTACAATTAGCTAATCAATATTAAACTCCCCAACTTGGCTCGAAGCCATAGATCAAAACACTCCCAACAACTCATAATGCACATACTCCATTGCCGCCTTAATACCATAGTGAGATTAAACTCAATCCTTCATAAGCTTGTGGAAACACAAATCATCTAGAATTTTTTTTAACTCTTCTGCAAATCTCGCATTCATTCACACAACAGTTAAGCCCACTCTCTAGGCGATCCAATTTAGATGTCAACACATTTTCTTCACTTGTAAATGAGATCTTCTAATAGATAACATAAAGATTACACAACTTTAGAACACTCCGCAGGAGATGACCCACCTTCTTTGCTTCCAACTACCATTTCTGTATACCTTCCACCGTCCTAAACTGTACGCATTCGCTTAGTCTTCCTGAGTCTGAACTTATACCGCAATATAAATTTTTTTACTTCACTCTCAACTGGAAACATGAAAAGATTCTTCACGTGCCCATAACTCTGGCTATACCTCGAATCGCAATGGAATTCAAACACCTAATAGTTCTTCTATCATCCAGTAGGCCTTCCTCATCACCTCCCAATCACATAGATGCACCTTGCAGCACTAACATACTCACCACGTAGCTAACTGGCTGTCACTCCCACTAATAGGGGCAATGCCGAACATATAGGTTCGAAACACTTGCTCTCACAATCAGCACCTCGGTGCTCAAGCCATAGGAAAAGATCCGGCCTGAAGTCTTCCAGACTAGCCCAACATAAACTCACAGAGATTACATATCGCCCCTCAATCGGGAAATCAAAAGCCATCAAGGCACATCTGATACTGAGCGCTCATGCGCACGTACGAATATGTGGAAGGAATTTCAAGAGTTTTTTTTCAAGCTGAATCAAGGACGTACGATAAGAATTCAAGAATGTGAAGTTTTCCTAAAGGTTTTGCAACCTCTCGAGGATAAGTACAGACGCCTCCGTACCGATCCGCAAAACTCTACTAAACCGGCTCATGACTCGCGAGACCAATTAACCTAGCCTCTGGTACCAACTTGTCACGACCCTAACACCGGTCGTGATTGCGCCCAACATACTGCTAGGCAAGCCCGACCAATTCCATAAGTTAACGATTTATATAACTCATAAATTACTTAACATGGATGAATTACTAAATCGCAATACTGAATATCTGAAATAAAGTTAAGATATGCGGAAAACCCAAGTAGAAGTACTACTACACAGCCCGAAGAATCCGGTGTCACAAGTTTGAGCCTCTAATATACGAGTGTCAACCTACTACATTATATTCTGAAGAAAAGAGGAATATAATAAATAGGATAGATGGGAAGATCATGACTGCGGACATCATGCAGCTACCTTGATGCTCCCGGATATGATGCTCAACAGAGAAAGTCTCACTCAGCCTCAGTGGGTGCTCCTGAATCTCCACACAAGGTGCAGAGATTAAAGTGAGTACTTCCAACTCAGTGAGTAATAAACATAAATAAAGGCTGAGAATAAGAAATCCTGAATAGGCATAAAGTAATTCTACCAAATACTGGAACTTGAACCCAGCAGTACAAATCAGTAAATCAAGGAAAACGATTATGGAAATACCACAACAGATAAATAAGTAAATGACATTCAAATATTCAATGCAACTCATAAACCGGTACATCTCCAGTACCCATTACGGCGTGTAGCCTGCTCCATTTATTTATCGTCGACGGCGCTCACTGGGAGTGTGCAGACTCCGGGAGGGGCCCCTTACAGCCAGTGTGCAATATCAAGACATCTAGTGGCATCCATTAGGCCCTAAGCCTCATATCAATATCAATATAATACTACTGCGGCATGCAGCCCGATCCCACACTCAGTCCAGAATCACATAAGCCCCTCGGGCACGATAGCATATAAAATATTCAGCCCAAACTTCATTTAAAGATATTATTTAAGTTCCAAGTTTTGACAAAAAGTGGTTGAGTTTGCAAAACAGTATTAAATACTAGGACTGAGTTCAATTATCTGTAAATATAGTAAGAAACCAGTAAAAATAATCCCTGAAGGATTCAAGCAGTTGGCACGAAGCCCAATTATGATAATTAATCCATTTGTATAAGGATATCTACTAAGCTTAAATCAATTAGGTAGTAATTTTATTAAGCAGGACGGACCAAGTCACGATCCCCGATGGTGATCTACCCCACGCCTGTTATCTAGCGTGCAAGTCACCTCAACATAGCACTAAAATGTGCAAATTCGGGGTTTCAAACCCTTTGAGCATCATTTACATCTATTACTCACCTCAAGCCGGCCAAAATCCTCGCTCGCTATGCCCTTGCCTCTCAAATCGACCTCCTCGTATGCCGAATCTGATAAAACCACAACGAATATATTACAATGTGCCAATGGAACAATACCCAATCGAAAACAATTGAAAAATAGTGAAAATCTCGAAATTAGCAAAACCGGAGCCCCGGGCCCACTTCTCTAAAATCAGAAAATTTAACATCATCGGATTCCTTATCTCTCCACGAGTCTATACATATAAAAATTACCAAAATCGGAGTCCAAATGACCCCTCAAATCCCCATTTTTTAAACTCTCTTAAGTTTCAAACCCTAACCTCCATTCTTAACCCTTGATTCCTTAATTTTTCAGTCTAAATTCATGTATTTGCACCATAAAATCGGGGTTTAAGTTCAAGAATCCTTACCTTATTGAAACCCCTTGAAACCCTTTTCAAAATCGCTCACAATACTCCAAGTCCGAAGTGAAAATGTCTAACTCTTTCAAAAATTCGCGAAGATGGAATTAAATGCCTTCTGCCCAGTTACTTCCGCTTCTGCGGTCCCGTTTCCGCTTATGCGGAACCACTTCAGCGGTCACAACTTCCGCTTTTGCGGAATTCACTTAAAGCTCTTGGCCATTTCTGCGGTCCCTTCAGCCGCATCTGCGGCTCCGTAGGTGCAGCTCCCTGTCCGCATCTGCGGTCCAGCCTAACATCCACCTTTTCGCTTCTGCGGCTCCGACGCCGCACAAGCGGTACCGCACCTGCGACTCCTTTTCCGCATGTGTGGAAATACCAAAAGCAGTACAGGTTCTGTAACATTACAAGTCCAAAACTCCCCGATCTCTATCCGAAATCACCCCGAGGCCCCCGGGACCTCATCCAAAAATACCAATACCTCCTATAATATCATTCAAACTTGTTCCAATTATTAAAACACCTCAAACAACACTAAAACCATCATTTCTCATCGAATTCAAGCCTAATTTCCTTAAAAGCTTCCGAAATACACATTCGATCAAAAACCCAACCAAAACACCTCTGAATAACCTAAAATTTTGCACACACATCCCAAATCACCTAACGAAGCTACTGTAACTCTCGGAATTCCATTCCGACCTTCGGATCAAATTCTCACCTATCACCCGGAATTCGTCAAAATACTAACTTCGCCAATTCAAGCCTAATTCTACACCGGACCTCCAAAATCACTTCCAATCACACTCCTAACTCACAAATCATCCCCCAAAGCTAACCAAATCGTCAGAATCCACATCCGAGCCATATAACTCATAGGTCAACATCCAGTTGACTTTTCCAAAATAAGCCTTCCTTAAAGTGACTAAGTGTCTCATTTCCTTCCAAAAATCAACCCAATTCAACTCGTTCACGCAAAACACTGATAATGAAGCATAACGAAGCAGAAAATGGGGGAAACGGAGCGGTTCTCATGAGACGACGGGTCAGGTCGTCACAATCCTTCTAATTCAAAGTTAGATTGTATCCTTCTTCATTTCAAGAAGCTCCTTTCCGTTATATCAAATCTCCTGCCGCCTAATAGCCAATACTCCAAATTAATCCGTAAGCCCAAATCACCAATCATTAAAATTCCCAAATCACTCCAAATTCTCCCACTTTGGTGAAACTCACCCCTCTAATCGACTACTCGACCTTTGCTTCTTATACCTGGCCTTCTAGAAATTTTAACCACCACCTGACACTCCCCACATGTCCTTCCTCATCCTTTGCTGTTCAGTTGTTGCCTTAAATAAAATCTACCGTCGTGGCACTTGAACCCACAATTGCTGCTAACTTAAACCTTTCCGAAGATCATCTTCCTTGAACCATCGACATTAGGAACCCTGAATCAATCCTGCACTACCGCACCCCACAATATCTGACAACCATATCTTCAATACTACTTCACAATATCTTACCACAAAGGCAAATTGTAGAAGATCATAACACCGACAAACTGTTCACGTTAAATTAGGACAACGATACCTCATCATAGAAGAAAAATCCACTACGCTCACAAATACCAAGTCTCGTTACTCCATCAACCCAAATTTGATTGCCCTTCCCCTGCCAGGAATAAAATACCGAACCTCTAGATCGTGTACTGAGTAAACCTCCCTTCAAGTCATTCACTGCCTCGACACGTAGGGAAACATCCTACTATCATATCAATACTATGGAACAATCATTCATAATATCAAGGCAACTTGTGCCTAGCCTCAGGGCTCTTAGAAGAAGCGTTACTGAGCCGAAACGATAGAATATCCTTTCACAAGGCGATGATAATAGCTCATACAACTATGCAGGAAGAAAAATTTCGTACCACATCGGTAGTACCATTACAATTCTTCAATTCTCAATTTATGACAGGCGGTTCGCGTTGCGTAGGATCAAGTAGGAAGGAAACGAGGGCATAAGCCTCAAGGAATCAAATCGCACGATGAGGAATCAAGAAGGGAAGTACTCCTAACAGTTCGGCAGCCTCCTGAAGATAAGTACAGACGTCTCCATACCGATCCGCAGGACTCTACTAGACTTGCTCATGACTTGTGAGACCTACGGGAACCTAGTGCTCCGATACCATGTTGTCACAACCCAAAATCCACCAAGGGTCGTGATGGCGCCGGACACCACTGAAAGGCAAGCCAACCAAAAATACTTAATTAACTTTTCATTTTTATACTCTTGAAATCTATGATTTTTCTTCAAATTTACCAATTAAAAAGATAATTGCCTCAATTAAAATTAAATAATAAGCAATTAATACAAAATACTTCATAACCATCCCAGAAGCCTGTGTCACAAGTGCATGAGCAATTTCTAAGAAAATCAAATAAAGTACAACAGTTGTCCGGAATACAGTTGGACATAAAATAAATAGAATCCTGAGAGAGACTATACTAGCTGCGGGTCGCCTCGAGGAAATACAACTCACCTAGTCTCCATGTCAATCATGCTGCTACGCCCACTAGGCCACTAGAGGCGTATGTGCCTGTGCAACAAAAAAGCACAGAAGTGTAGTATGACTAATCTCGAAGAAGTAGAGACAAAATGGCAACTTCAACACTTACTAAAGGTCCAGCAATAATATTATTAATGCGATGACTCACAAATTTATTAAGAACAACAGTAAAATTTAAATGAGTCACTAAACAGTTGAAAGTTCCTTTTTATTTAAAGTGTCCGGATTCATAATCTAGTAATTAACACTTATCTCAAGTCGGGAAAGCAGACAACAATATCAATAAATCTCAAGAAGAGCAATTCAAACATGCGCAAGTCATGCCAAGGTCGTACGGCCCGATCTAACATAAATGTGAAATGTGCACTGCCGAGGGTCGAGCGGCCCAAACCATAGATGCATCTATTACCCCACTCGCGAAACATACATGCGACGCAGTCAAATATAAAAAAACACCACAATCAGTCAATCATGAATTTATCAAGGAACAATTATCCAAGGAAAAGCCAATCTCTTTTAACAATTCTAAGAAAATGAAGTTCAATCTTCTTAGAAATTCATTTACCAATTCGATAGGATTTAAGAAATTCAATTGTCAATAAGATCACAGATATTCCAAGTATATCATGCTTTTTGGGTCCTAGACTACCCGGACTTACACATATTAGTAGCTACACACGGACTCTCGTCACCTCGTGCGTACGTAGTCCCCACAAATATGGGCACATAACCAATTATTTCACCTATGGGAACAATTCCCTCTTATAAGGTTAGAAAGGCAACTCACCTCACTCCGAAGATACATAACCGACATTCCACGACTTTTCAAAAACTCAAATTGATGCACAACGCCCCAAAACTAGTCAATAATTATGTAAATCTATTAATATATGCTCAATTACTCATTACAGTCCAATTTATAACAATTTCTAACCCCGATCAATAGGCTGGCAAAAATGCCCTCGGGCTCACGTGCCCGGATTTCCAAAATTTTCAAAGAATAAGTTTACCCATAGCTTCACGAACTCAAATATATAATTTACTCTCAATTCCATACCTAAAATCGTGATCAAATTCCAAGAATATCAATTTTTCTAGGTTTTCCTCAAACCCCCAAACTTCTACCAATTTACATGCTAAATTCCATATATAATCGATGTATTTAACTCAAGATAGATGGGGATAGCTTACCTTATCATTGATGATGAAAATCCCCTCTTGAAACCCTCCAAGAATCGCCTGAGCCAAGAAAATATGAGAGAAAATGGCCAACCCCCGATTTTTAGAACACTCTCTGCCTCCAGCACTTTCCGCACCTGCGGTCTGCGGTCACTTGACCGCTTCTGCGATTCCGCAAGTGCGAGAATAATTGCCCCTTCTGCAGTCCGAGGCTCCCCAATCCATTCCGCTTCTGCGCCCTATCTTCTGCATATGCGGTCCCGCATCTGAGGCCAAATGACCGCATCTGCGGTCCCAGTTCTCTTCCACCAAATTCCGCATCTACAACCATAGGGATACTTCTGCGGCTCCGCACATGCGGCCCTAGTCTCGCAAGTGCGGTTACACCAGCAACCAGCAACTTCAGCTCTTCTTCAAACTCCGAATTCGATCTGTTAACCATCCGGAATCTACCCGAGGCCCCTGGGACCCCAACCAATCATACCAACCAGTCCCAAAATATATTACGGACTTGCTCGAGGCCTCAAATCATATCAAACAACGCTAAAACCATGAATAGGCATCCAATACAAGCTTTATGAATTTTAGAATTTCAAACTTCTACTTTCAATGTTTAAGAATATCAAATCATGTGCGATTGACTTCAAATTTTGCACACAAATTATATTCGACATTGTGGACCTACTCCAACTTTTGAAAACGGATTCTGACACCAATATTAAAAAGTCCACCTCCGGTCAAACTTCTCAAAAACCTTCAAATTTCTATCTTTAGCCAAATGACCCACGGGCATCCAAATTCACTTCTGATCGCGCTCCCAACTCCAGAATCACCATACGGAGCTACTCCCAGACTCGAAATCCCAAACGGACATCAATAACACTGAAATGCACTTCCACCCAAACTTATGAAATTTCCTCCAAAATGCTAACTTCCACAATAGGTGCAAAAACTCTCCCGGGTAATCCAAAACCCAATCTGGGCATGCGCCCAAGTCCGAAATCATCATACGAACCTGTTGGAACCTTCAGATCCCAATTCCGATGTCGTTTACTTTGAAATCCAATCCTAGTCAATTCTCTCAACTTAAGGCTTCCGAAATGAGAATTTCCCCTCCAAGTTAACCCCGAATTTCCTGAAATTTAATTCTGACCATGCGTACAAGTCATCATGCCTGAATTGAAGCTACTCATGGCCTCGAACTGCTAAACGACGAGCTACGACTCAAAATGACCGGTCGGTTCGTTACACTCGAGCCCTCTGGGCTCCACACCGAATATCCACATAAGTCTAAAGGTATTATACAAACTCAGCCGCGCGATCAAAATACCAAAAGAACATCTAGAACCACAAATTGGCTACTAAAACGCATGGAAATCACCATGAACATTAAGAACTTCTAGAATTGCAACCAAGCATCCGAACCACGTCAAAGCAACTCCAAATGACACCAAATTTAGCAGGCAAGTTCCAAATGACGAAATAGACCTATTCCATGTCCCAAAACAAGAATTCAAATTTGATAGCGTTAAAGTCAAGCCATGGTCAAACTTAGAAAAATTCTAAACTTTTAAATTGCCAACTTCCGCCAAATGGTGCCATAACCTTCTAGAAACATCCAACTACAAATTCGGGCATACGCCCAAGTACATAATCACCATCCGGACCTGTCGAAACCATCAAAACTTCAATCCGAGGTCAAATATTTAAAAGTCAAACTTGATCAACTCTTTCAATTTCAGAATTCTCAAATGGGAATCCTCCTTCAAAATAAATTCCAAATTACTCCAAAGCCAAAGCCAATGATGCACGCAAGTCATAATACAATATGTGAAGCTATTCAAATCCAAAATCACCATCCTTTTTATTTTTGATAGAATTATGATTGAGAATCTATAAAGGATAGGTCATGCAAATAGAGTATCAGATGGGTTTAGTTTAGAAATTAATAAGATAAAGTAAAAATATCATATTTAAACAAAATAAAACCTCGGTTAAACTAATGTGTAAAATCTAGAATTTGTTATAAATAAAATGTGAAAACAATTCTAAGTAAAGTAAGGAACAACGAGGTGATGAGTAAAATTTGAGAACCCAATTAAAGTAAAAATATGATAACCATTTAAATTAGTAAAGCACCGAATGAGATATGAGTTTTATTTTCAAAGACACACAAATGACACACCTTAAGAATTCTTTCCATTAAATCCACGAAATTATTAACAACTCAATCGAATATAAATAATGACCCTGTGCACATAAACTTCACCTTGACAATCAATTTGTCAAGAAATAACGGAGGCACAAATTAGCGTGTTGAAGAAACACAACAAATCACATAGAATACATGACACACAAGAAGTCAATATCGTTCCATTCTTATAATATTGACGGTTAACCAAATATGATCAAAATACAATGAAATGATTTAAGAAAAAACAACTACCGTCCTAATATAAAATATACTGTAAGAATCACAACCAGGAATAACCTCAATATCACAACAACATATGCATCCATTGGGGCGTGCAACTCGATCCCACACAATAATAACAATATATGTTGCAGCGTGCAACCCAATCCCACAATATCATCGTTTATTAATATCATAATTCTCCCTGTTGCGGCGTGCAACCCGCTCCCCATGCAACATAAATTAAGAAAACAACTGCAACCAACTACGACATGTCACCAAATAAATGCAATAACGAAGATACACAAAGATCACAACGGACGAAGAGGTTACACGATAACTCACAAAATCATATAGCAAGAAATGATGATTCATAAACCAAGACGTGATTTTCGAGAATCAATTGATAATGAAGGCATGTGACAGTTAAGGCATGTACTAGACAAGTAATTGCAATTAACAATAAGCACATATAAGGGTAAAATTGACGAACGAAAGATAGAACAAGTAATAACAACTTAAAGTAAAGCACGTGAGGGCAAGCCTAACAACAAAATATATAATATGAAACGATAACTTCAAATAAATGTATGAAAGAAGCTTAATAGTCTAAACCAGTCAAAAATAACATATAAATCCATGTACACAGTTGTCACCTCGTGTACATGCCTTCCACATAATGCAAATAGTACTATCAATCCAAAACCCAAGGGATAGTTTCCGCCATACAAAGTTAGGCAAGATACTTACCTCAATTTGGCAAAGCGAATACTAAAATTAGCTTTTCATTTACAAATTCACCTCATCTTACTTCAATCTAGTCAAAGACGACTTAAATACATAAAACAATATAAGAGAAAATAATTTCAAATTAACAAAGCTATGATCTTTATACAATTTCCAAAAAGTCAACCTCGGGTCTGCTGATCAAAATTGGATCCAAGAGTAGGTCTTGACCACCGATAACCTGTCACGACCCTAGTTCACCAATTGTGAACACGTCATGACGGCACCCAGTCTTCGCGACTAGGTAAGCCTAACACATTGGGGAATTTTAACAATCTTTACGAAAGCAATAAGACTAATACGGAATAATATAAAAAAATGTATTAAGTGCCGCCTGGCACATACACTTCAACTCAAAACACTAAAAACAACCTCCAAGACCCGGAAACTCACGGGCAACACAGGCTAAAGGACATAAACTATGGCTCTATCATCCAGAAATGTCTATACAACTGAAACAAAAGAAATGAAACTACTATCTATGAGGAGTAGTAGAAGGAAACTCCTCGGATCTGCGGACGCGACAGATGCATACCTCAAGTCTCCCAACGCAACTCTGAAATCACCGATAATGCGCTCGGCCCGAAGTACCTGCATCTGCACAACAAAAGTGTGCAGAAGAATAGCATGAGTACACCACAACGGAACTCAGTAAGTGCCAAGCCTAACCTCGGTTAGGTAGTGACGAGGAAAGGTCAGGGCCCTACTGAGATAGAAGAGAATAAAATAGCAAGAGATTAACAGTATCGAAATCTGATGAAAACTAATGAACACAACGAAGTGATAAGGCAGATCAATGAAATATAATACTGTAAGACAAAATAGAAACACAGAGTAAATACAGCAACATTACAAGAATACCGACGAGGGTCTACCCGGATACCGTCCTGTAGCCCTTTTTCTCAACTGTCCAAATGGAACTTCTCGGGATACCGTCCTGTAGTCCAAATCTCATGTCAATATCAAAGAATCTCCCGGGATACCGTCCCGTAATCCAATCAATCAGTGTGCAGGGGGAATCTCCCGGGATACCGTCCCGTAGTCCCAAAATAAAAGTGCAGGGAAATCTCCCGGGATACAGTCCCGTAGTCCCAAAATAAAAGTGCAGGGGGATCTCCCGGGATAACGTCCCGTAGTCCCAAAATAAAAGTGCAGGGGAACCTCCCGGGAATCAAACCTGTAGTCCCAAAATAAACAAAGAAAGGGGAACTCCCGGAATCCCGCATCCGTAGTCCCAATGTAAATGCGCAACCAACATCAGAGAATTATTCAGAAGGAAAACAAAAACATCAATACAACAACAGCTCAAAATATCAAACAATTACCAAAACTCATGGCATATATTAGTAGATTCTAGCCTAATAAGCTTCAAATAGTGCAAACAGAGCAGTTTAAGCAAATAGGCAAGTAAGTCCACTAAAACATGCTTCTCTACACTAGCACAGGCTATAAAAGCAAGTAAAGTAAGGCAAATATGAAAGAGAATCCAAATCAAGTAATTAAGTAAAAATTCGGGTTTTCAACAATTTGCTCGAATACGCGCTCGTCACCTCACGTACTAGGCATTCAATTATCAATTATCACATCCTAAGGGACGAAGTCCCCCACACAAGATTAGGCAAGCTACTTACCTCGAACCGGTATGAAACCGCTATGAAATAATGCCCTTGCCACGAGTATCCGACTTCGAGTGGCCCAAATCTATTCAAACCAATTATATTGTAAATAACATCACAAGTAGCTAATTACACTGTAAAAATTAAAGCTAAGGCGCAACAATAGGTAAAATGACCAAAATGCCCTTCTAGCCAACGTCTT
This sequence comes from Nicotiana glauca, assembly GCA_026770625.1. Classification (NCBI taxonomy): domain Eukaryota; kingdom Viridiplantae; phylum Streptophyta; class Magnoliopsida; order Solanales; family Solanaceae; genus Nicotiana; species Nicotiana glauca. The sequence continues at coordinate 19,398 of MU768436.1, forward strand.
GGAATCGAAATATTTTTACATTTTCAGAACCCTCGTACTCTCACGAGTCTAACCATATAAAAATCTCCCAAATCGGAGGTCAAACGCCCCTTCAAATCGTCACGATTAGGTCTAAGGATTTTACCCCAAGTTTCATTCAAAATCCGAAATTAAAGGTTGAATTCGAGGTTAGATTAGTTGGTATAAATCATAAGAGAGTAAGAAATCGTTACCCAATAGTTGCCTCTGAAAAACCCTCGAAAAATCTCCCAAAACCGAGCTCTCTAGCTTGAGTTTTTGTAAAAATGGAAGAACCCTCGTTTTTGAGAAGTTATATTCTGCCCAGTGATTTAATTCAATGCGATCGCATGAACAGCTATGCGATCGCGTAGAAGAAATTTCGAGCCCTGGGAGACTGCTCTATGCGATCGCAGAAGGGACGTCGCGATCGCGGAGGAGGAAAAGTTAAATCAATGCGATCGCAGGAGGCATTACGCGATCGCCTAGAAGGAAAACAAGCCCCTCAGAATTTACACTACGCGATCGCATGGATGGGCATGCGATCGCAGAGGGTTAAAATTTGCAGCAGAAACAGCAAAATACCTGCAACTCTTTTTCAACACAAGGTGCCCCGTTGGGCATACGAAACACATCTAAGGCCCCCGGGACCCCAACCAAACCTACGGACATATCTTATAACATCATTCAAACTTGTTCAAATCCTTAAATCACCTAAAACAACGCCGGAAACACGAATTACTCAATGATTAGAACTTAAGAACTTCAAAATTTAACCAAACTCGCTTTCGCTTCAAAACCTAACCAAAACACGTCCGATTGACCTGAAAATTTGCACGCACGTCCAAAATGACATGACGAAGCTACAGTAACTTTCGGAATCCCAAACCGACCCTCAGATCAAAATTTCACTATCGGACCGAAACTTCAAAAATTTCAAACTTCGGCATTTCAAGCCTAAATGAGCTATGGACCTCCAAATTACATTCCGAACACGCTCCCACCCCGAAATCACCTAACGGAACTATCGGATTTCCATTCCGAGGTCTCTTCACAGTGTTCCGAAAACGGACCATTTTCCAACTCGTAAGCTCTCATTTAGGGACTAAGTGTCCCAAAACACTCCGAATCCTAGAACCGAACATCCCGGCAAACCAATATAGCAGAAATGAACTTAGGGAAAGCAGTTAATGGGGGATCGGGGCGTAAATTCCAAAAACAACTGGCCGGGTTGTTACATCCTCCTACACTTAAACATTCGTTCGTCCTTGAACGAGCATAGAAAATATACCTGAAGTAGCAAAAAGATGAGGGTACTGGCTGCGCATATCCTGCTCGGTCTCCCAAGTCGCCTCCTCGGTCGGCTAACCCCGCCACTGGACCTTCACCGAAGCGATGTTCTTTGACCTCAACTTCCTGATCTGCCTGTCTAAGATGGCCACTGGCTCTTCAACATAAGATAGATCCTTGTCCAGCTGGACTGAACTGAAATCCAACACGTGCGACGGATCACCATGATATCTCCGGAGCAT
>MU768436.1:23246-118292 GCA_026770625.1 Nicotiana glauca
GTCACGGTCTTGGCGTGACAATCAAGAATAGCATGATGGGGCGACAACCAGTCCATGCCCAGAATAATATCAAAATCAACCATACCGAGTAATAATAGATCAGCCCTGGTCTCAAAACCACGAATAGTAACAAACACGACCGGTACACGCGGTCCACAACAAGAGAATCTCCCAAAGGAGTAAAAACATAAACGGGGGCACTCAAAGAATCCTGAGGCACACCCAAATGCAAAGCAAAATAAGAGGACGCATATGAATAAGTGGAGCCGGGATCGAATAGAATCGATGCCTCTCTGTGACAAACCAGAATAATACCTGTGATGACGGAATCGGAGGCAACTGTGCGAGCAGGAATGCAATAATATCTGGCCCTACCCCTCTCACGAGGGTGACCTCTATCTCCCCGGCCTCCGCCCCTGGCAGGCTGGGCAGGTGGGGCAGCAGTGGGAGCTGGAACCATAGTCTGAGAACTCTGAGAAGCACGATGTGGCTGAGCAGTCTGTGAAGATGAACCCCTACCAAGTCTGGGGAAGTCCCAAACCAAGTGACGTGTATCTCCACACTCGAAGCAAGCTCTGGGAGGACGTGGTGGCTGTGACTGACTGGAGCTAGGTCCACTAGACTGACCTCTGGAAGTACCCCGCGCAGGAGGCGCGCTAGAAACTGGAGGCGCATAATAAGGCTCCTGAGGTGCTGGTGGAGCTGGAGTACTACCGGCTGCTGGCAAGGCTGAATGAACAGGACGACCGGAATAACCCCTACCATATCGACCAACTGCTGCAGTACGGGTACCAGAGAAATGACTCGACTCACGAGACCTCTTGGCCTCCATCTCTCCTCGCTCCTTAGCGAGCATACCTTCAATCTTCTGGCAATACTCACCACCTGCTGATAAGGTACATCCATCTCTAGCTCTCTAGCCATGCTGGACCGGATAGGCGAAATAAGACCCTCAATAAACCTCCGCACTCTCTCCCGGACCGTGGCGACCAAAGCCGGTGCATGTCTGTCCAACCGGGTGTAACAGATGGCGTACTCGGTTACTGTCATAGTGCCCTGGCGCAGCCGCTCAAACTTCGCACGCCAAGAATCCCTGAGGCTCTGGGGAACAAACTCGCTCATAAACATATCGGAGAACTGTGTCCAAGTCAGTGAAGCAGACTCGACTGGACTATCCAACTCATAAACTCGCTACCAATCATAGGCAACCCCTCGAAGTTGAAAAGCAGTAGAAGAAACCCCACTGGACTCCACTATGCCTATAGTACGGAGAATGCGATGACACTACTCCAAAAATCCCAAGGCGTCATCTGAAGCTAGGCCACTGAACACTGGGGGATCATATTTCTTGAACCTCTCTAGCCTGCACTGCTCGTCCTCTGAGGCAGCTGACCCATCCCCGGGTTGTACTGGTGCTGCAGGCGATATAGGAATAACCTCTGGGACCTGCTCCATCGGCACTCGCTGCTCATGAGTGCGGACTGCGGGAGTCTGGCCCCTCCCCCGGCCTGAGATATGGCTGCAGCGAGGGGAAGCAACCCCGCCTGAGCCAAGGTAGTGTACATGCTCATGAACTGAGCCAGAGTCTCCTGGAGTGCTGGAGTAGTAGTGGATGTAGTAGGTGTACCAGGTGCCTGTGCTCCGACCTGATCCACTGGTGGTACCTCAGCAGCAGCGCGCGCGGGTGTTGTGGCTGCACCTCGGGCATGCCCTCGACCTCTACCCCGTCCCCGGCCTCTGGCGGCGGCAGCAGGGGGCACGGGTGCCTGGTCCTCTCGTGTAGCTCGTGTCTTCACCATCTGTGAGAGAATAGAAGACAGAAGTTTAGAATTGGTGTCAAAATATCGCCCGACAAGGAATTCAAAAGAAATGAAGATTTTCCTAAACAGTTACATAGCCTCTCGTAGATAAATATAGACGTCTCCGTACCGATCAGCGAGACTCTAATAAACCGGCCTGTGTCCCGTGACTCCTATGAACCTAGAGCTCTGATACCAACTTGTCACGACCCTATTTCACCAATTGTGAACACGTCATGACGGTACCCAGTCTTCGCGACTAGGTAAGCCTAACACATTGCGGAATTTTAACAGCCTTTACGAAAGCAATAAGAATAATACGGAATAATATAAGAAAATGTATTAAGTGCCGCCTGGCACATACACTTCAACTCAAAACACTAAAAACAACCTCCAAGACCCGGAAACTCACGGGCAACACAGGCTAAAGNTAGAAGGAGACTCCTCGGATCTACGGACGCGGCAGATGCATACCTCAAGTCTCCCAACACAACTCTGAAATCACCGATAATGCGCTCGGCCCGATGTACCTGGATCTGCATAACAAAAGTGTGCAGAAAAGTAGCATGAGTACACCACAGCGGTACTCAGTAAATGCCAAGCCCAACCTCGGTTGGGTAGTGACGAGGAAAGGTCAGGGCCCTACTGAGACAGAAGAGAATAGAATAGCAAGAGATTAATAGTATCAAAATCTGATGAAAACTAATGAACACAACGAAGTGATAAGGCAGATCAATGAAATATAATACTGCAAGACAAAACAGAAACACAGAGTAAATACAGCAATATTATAAGAATACCGACGAGGGTCTACCCGGATACAGTCCTATAGCCCTTTTTCTCAATTGTCCAAATGGAACTTCTCGGGATACCATCCCGTAGTCCAAATATCATGTCAATATCAAAGAATCTCCCGAGATACCGTGCCATAATCCAATCAATCAGTGTGCAGGGGGAATCTCCCGGGATACCGTCGCGTAGTCCCAAAATAAAAGTGCAGGGAAATCTCCCGGGATACCGTCCTGTAGTCTCAAAATAAAAGTGCAGGGGGATCTCCCGGGATACCGTCCCGTAGACCCAAAATAAAAGTGCAGGGGAACCTCCCGGGAATCAAACACGTAGTCCCAAAATAAACAAACAAGGGGGGAACTCTTGGAATCCCACATCCGTAGTCCCAATGTAAATGCGCAACCAACATCAGAGAATTATTCAGAAGGAAAAAAAAACATCAATACAACAACAGCTCAAAATATCAAACAATTACCAAAACAAATGGCAAATATTAGTAGATTCTAGCCTAATAAGCTTCATATTGTGCAAACAAGGCAGATTAAGCAAATAGGCAAGTAAGTCCACTAAAACATGCTTATGTACACTAGCACAGACTATAAAAGCAAGTAAAGAAGGCAAATATGAAAGAGAATCCAAATCAAGTAATTAAGTAAAAATCCGGGTTTTCAACAATTTGCTCGAGTACGCGCTCGTCACCTCACGTACAAGGCATTCAATTATCAATTATCTCATTCTAAGGGACGAAGTCCCCCACACAAGGTTAGGCAAGCCACTTACCTCGAACCGGTACGAAACCGCTATGAAACAATGCCCTTGCCACGAGTATCCGACTCCGAGTGGCCCAAATTTGTTCAAACCAATTACATATTGTAAATAACATCGTAAGTAGCTAATTACACTGTAAAAATTAAAGCTAAGGCGCAATAATAGGTAAAATGACCAAAATGCCCTTCCAGCCAACGTCTCGGAATCGAAATATTTTTACATTTTCAGAACCCTCGTACTCTTACGAGTCTAACCATATAAAAATCTCTCAAATCGGAGGTCAAATGCCCCTTCAAATCGTCACTATTAGGTCTAAGGATTTTACCCCAAGTTTCATTCAAAATCCGAAATTAAAGGTTGAATTCGAGGTTAGATTAGTGGGTATAAATCATAAGAGAGTAAGGAATCGTTACCCAATAGTTGCCTCTGAAAAACCCTCGAAAAATCTCCCAAAACCGAGCTCTCTAGCTTGAGTTTTTGTAAAAATGAAAGAACCCTCGTTTTTGAGAAGTTATATTCTGCCCACTGATTTAATTCAATGCGATCGCATGGCTGTTCATGCGATCGCGTAGAAGAAATTTTGAGCCCTGGGAGACTGCTCTATGCGATCGCAGAAAGGACGTCGCGATCGCGGAGGAGGAAAAGTTAAATCAATGCGATCGCAGAAGGCTTTACGCGATCGCATAGAAGGAAAACAGGCCCCTCAGAATTTACACTACGCGATCGCATGGATGGGCATGCGATCGCAGAGGGTTAAAATTTGCAGCTGAAACAGCAGAAAACCTGCAACTCTTTTTCAACACAAGGTGCCCCGTTGGGCATCTGAAACATATCCGAGGCCCCCGGGACCCCAACCAAATCTACGGACATATCTTATAACATCATTCAAATCCTTAAATCACCTAAAACAACGCCGGAAACACGAATTACTCAATGATTAGGACTCAAGAACTTCAAAATTTAAACAAACTCGCTTTCGCTTCAAAACCTAACCAAAACACATCCAATTGACCTGAAAATTTGCACGCACGTCCAAAATGACATGACGAAGCTACAGCAACTTCCGAAATCCCAAACCAACCCTCGGATCAAAATTTCACTATCGGACCGGAACTTCAAAAATTTCAAACTTCGACATTTCAAGCCTAAATGAGCTATGGACCTCCAAATTACATTCCGAACATGCTCCCAACCCCGAAATCACCTAACGGAGCTAACGGAACTATCGGATTTCCATTCCGAGGTCGTCTTCATAGCGTTCCAAAAACGGACCATTTTTTCAACTCTTAAGCTCTCATTTAGGGACTAAGTGACCCAAAACACTCCGAATCCTAGAACCGAACATCCCGACAAACCAAAATAGCAGAAATGAACTTAGGGAAAGCAGTTAATGGGGGATCGGGGCGTAAATTTCAAAAACGACCGGCCGGGTCGTTACATAACCCCACAAGTCCATATATGTATTTTGTTTTCAAATCCGAGTCCAATTCAATTCTTAAATCTCAAATTTTTATTTTTCAAAACTTTGACAAAAATCTCCAAATTTCATCTTAGATTCTCATGAATTTGATGTTAAATATAATATATAATCATGAAATATAAATGCATGTCACACCTCATTTTTCCGGCTTTACTACACCCCGGGGAAGGGTATAATAAAAAGGAGTTTTTTCCAATTAAAGGACAATCGAAACGGGATTCGTTTATTAAGAGATTCAGAGTCGCCACTTGGGAGATTTATGGTGTCCCAAGTCACCGGTTTGAATCCCGAATCGAGGAAAGGGTTTGACTCTGTTTAACAGTCGCGAACTAGAAATCTGGGTAAGGAATTCTGTTAACACGGGAGAAGGTGTTAGGCATTCCCGAGTTCCGTGGTTCTAGCACGGTCGCTCAACTGCTATACTTAGCTAAAATACCTGATTTTAATACATGTTAAACCTACAATACAATTTTAAAGTTATTTACCGCTTTTTGTTAAATATTATTTTATTTAAAAAAGTGAACGTCGTTTAAGAACGTGTTTTTGGACCACGTCATATGAAATTCACCCGGATCCTCGACACATTCTTATTCAACATTTTCAGATTTGGATTTGGGTTGCATGAAATGCACACCCGAATTTAGGAATGTAATTTGATCAAAATCGTGTCTAAAAGAGACTAACGTATTTTTATCTTTTGGGAAGGCCGTAAAATTTGCTAAATGGCCCGTCCCGAATTTCTAAGTATTTTTATTAAGTAATTAATGAGGGCCCCGCATTTTGTATATTTGATTTGGCGAGGATCGTCTCATTTTATTATTAGAAGGCCAACCTACAACAAACTAAAATGTTCTATTTATAATTTGTCTCTAAAAGGCCAATTAATTCACGAATATAAATTCAGGCTTCGAATTCAAGTCCGAATTCAAACAAAAGGGGAAACCCTTTTAGCTTGAACCCGAGCTCGAATTCAAATAAAAGGGGAAACCCTTTTAGCTTGAACCCGCTACATAATTCAAAACATAATTTTATATTTATGATTTAATTTCCTCTATTCCTAAATATGTGATGAATTGAATTGCATCAAATTAAACTAAGAATTGAATTTCCCTTACCCCAATCCAAATAACAGGTTGGCCTACGATGGGTTTTGATATGGCCCAGTTGCGTAGGCCCAGTACAAGTGAGAGATGGCCCAGGCAATGATGGTGCCACAGCATGGGATCGAATTCCAGCAGGAATAATGGCAATCGAAATGGCTATGAAGCCAATGCCAAATTCAAACCACAATAACGATAGAACACAATGATATATCATTCCTTTTTTATTATTTTTTATTATTATTAAACATGATCACAAAAATTTTAAACCAATTTCTACTGAAACCACATATGCACTGAGTTTATGCAAATCATAAAATAGTTTGTAACGAGGAGCAACTATACATGTTTATTCCATTGAAGATTAAAAGTCATGGCATTATTAAAAGCATTATTCAAGCTAAAATACTAATCAGCTATCACAAATACTAATTAAAACTTAACATGAATAGTGCAAATACCCTGATTTAAGATTAAAGTCCTATTTAAATTAATACAATGAAGTTGCAGCTCTTAAACAGACAGACTCATATGATTTACATCAGTCTAATTTTAACATTCATATGCAGTATTCATACTTTAGAAAATGAACTTTAATTAACTTCAAATGTCTCAACAGTGTCAAAAATAGTCTAGTCCAGTTTCAATTATACAGTCCATGATTTATACCTAATTTCTATTTAACTATCAATACACGATAATCAATTATACAGTCCAGGATTTATATCTAACTTCTATTTATCTACCAATACATGATAATCCAAGCAACATATTTCAGGATCAACCAGGTGAGCAAATGTATTCCATTTCAAGCTTCAGAGTTACAGGAAAGTGAATTCAAACGTGTAACTGGAAATTGAATAAGATGAGGAAAAATATGAGTCAGCTGCAGCAGTAACTTCAGTACACAACAGCAGCAAATTTCTTGCCCAAAAATGACTCAGTGGTTCCAGAATCACAACACAGATAACAATAGCACTCAATTTGATCCAAAATGACTCAATTGAACTAAAAAAACCCACTCGAAATCAATACCAGCAGATTTATGGAGCTTCAGCCAACCAAAACAAAACTAAAGCTATGAAACAACAACTAAAAGTTGAAATTCATCTAAAGTGTTAATGGAGCAGTATATTTTTTGGATTTTTCTATTAGATTTCTATTGTTTTTGGATTTTTGAAGGTTTGAATTTCAAAATCAGATCAGAAATTGAAGAGAAAATTTTTGGGGAGGAAAATTGGAGGCTAAAACTTGTTATTCAAGTAATGAGCATGCCCTCTTATAGGCAATTAGGAGGTGCAAGTCAGATTTTAAATTTTTTTTTCTAATCCCTATTTATTTAAGAAAATCCTTATTTATTTTCAGCTTTGGTCCTTCAGTTTTTAATGTGTTAGCCAAGTAACTACCCTAATTTTTCTGAAATCTAACTTAAATTCTATTCTAGAAGACTCTAGTGACTTCTAATGTTAACTAGAATACTACACTCCTATTTTAAATACCCAAATTGTCCCTGAGCACCCCTGAAACTATTGTATTACCCCAGCCCTCTTTTATCCCATTTGAAAATGATCAACTATAAACAAACGACCCATTACTCTAGAAATAAACCAACAAAACCATTCAAAATTAAACAAACTCCTAACTGATCAAATAAAACTGAGATTGAGTCAACACTAAACTAATTACCCTAATCAATCACAGAACAAAAGAAACTATCACTTGAGCTAATTAATCAATTACAATAAATAATTATGAATCGATTAACTAACACAGAATCAGAATGGATTAAAGTGACAACTAAACACAGTACTGCCAACAGAACCTTAACAATTTAACAAAACTCGATTAAACCTTGAACATGGCATTTAAAATAAAGCAGAACTAAACTAATTAATACCCCAAATGCATTCAATTAGCAAGTTTAAATAAAACTAAACATAGAAGTTAAACCTATGACCATAGTAGAATGAAATCAAAACTAGAGGAAATTTATTAATTTCGGATTAAAGCTTACTAATCAACTAAGATAATATCAAAAGGAAAAGGCAGAAGGAAACAGACAAAGGAGCTCACTGATGAAAATTCCTTAACCGGTCAATTCCCAAACTTGAATTTAGTCCACTTCCGGTGATACTTCAGCCTCATTTCTGCTGGATTCTTCACGCAGGAGACGTGGAGGGTTGCATAATGTCCATTTAGCAAGGTTAGGGAGATTAGGAGTTATGTCCGAAAACTAGATTTAAGATTCGAGGTGCCCCGGGCGGATTTGAAGGAAAATTGTCATGGATTTGGGTAGGGGAAGTGGAGAATGACCTAGGATGTTAATTTGGGCGCGTTTTGACGAAGTTGCGTTGTGGCCGGAAAAAATTTCGATTTGATATTCGAAGCTTTTGGCCGCAGTTTGAAGGAAATGGTTGATGGATTCAGGTAGAGGAAGAGAAGAAGATTATAGGGTGTTAATTTGGAGGTGGGCCGCCGCCGTGGGCGATTTTTGGCGGCAGCTGACGGTGGTGTTACACAGTGGTTGAATACGAGGAAGATGAAGAGTGTTTTAGGATTTTCAACATTTTCGGACATTTTTATTAATTAACTGAGATTGAATCCGAGCCGTTGTATTAAAGATATTGGATGGCTCAGATCAAACGACGCCAAACGGTGTCGTTTTGTTTAGTGAAGGGGCAGGCCGGGTTGGGGAATCATTTGGGCCTGGGAAATGGTACAAATGTATTGGGCTGGCGGAAATAATGCAAACAATGGCACAATTTTACTTTTCAATTAAGGCCACACATTTTTAACTGTTTTCCCTTTTATTTCTTTTTTCTGAATTTTCCTTGTAATTTTCTTCTTTTATTTTTTAATGTTTTCATTTGTGTTTATTTTTCTGATTTTATAAAAATGCAAAAATTAAAACAAAGACCTAATATAATTCAAAGTTAAACTATTTAACTACTAAAATTATTTAAAACTATTCTGTGATGAATTCACAATTAAAATAATTAAAATGCCAAAGTGAACTATTTTTATCATTTTCCTTACATTTTGTACTAAAACAAATTAATACTAAAATATGAAATTAAATCCTAAATAAAAATGCATATATTTTTGTATTTTCATATAAATTATCATGCACAAATAGAAATGCAACCAATTAACACAAAATTCACAAAAATTGTAAAAATACGGAAAAATCTTATGGAAATTTTGGGAATAATTCATATATAGGGCAAAAATCACGTGCTCACAGCTGCCCCTCTTTTTTCGGAAACACGAAGAGTTTTCGTGCAAATATAAGTGAGCGGAAACGAGTGATTTTTGCCCGTTCGCATATTCCGTGTGAAGCATTTTTGAAAGAGCTGACCGAACCTTGCTTCAAAGGTTGCCTACAAATCCTGGGCTAAACAGGAATCAGGTCTGTGTAGTTCGGGAAGGTTTGGTAGCTGGGACTACCAGGAGTTGTTATTTCACTGATGTTGCTGCTGCTACTGCTCGCTGACCTCCTTATTACACCATGTCAAAATAAAAAGAAGTTAGCCTAAGCTATGATCTATGGATTACAAAAAGTCCTATTATATGTCTTCAAACTTGCTCTTGTGTTGCCTTGAACTTGTATTCTTCCACTGGAATTCTTGTGTTGTTGCCTTGCATTATGATCAGAGATGTTTTGCCATTCCTCCGAGCGATGTTTGAATGCTAAATTTGAAATATGTGCCTCTATTCTCCAGGCGGGCTCCTGACTGCTGACGCTTGAGAAGTATTCCCTTGTTCTCTAGGTGGGCTCCTGACGGCGATGCTTGAAAAGTATTCCCCTGTTCTCCAGGTGGGCTCCTGACGGCAATGCTTGAAAAGTATTCCCTTGTTCTCTAGGTGGGCTCCTAACTGCAACAAAATAGACAAACAAAGAAAATGTTTGCCCCAGTTTGGGTAACTGGGCACATCATGTTATCAAATATTAAAATTAAAGGCTAAAATTGAATTTTACTTCCCTTATTTTCCAGGTGGGCTCCTAATTGTTGAATTTGAAAAGTATTCCCTTGTTCTCCACGTGGGCTCCTGATTGTTGAATTTGAAAAGTATTCCCTTGTTCTCCAGGAGGGCTCCTGATTGCTGAACTTTGAAAAGCATTCCCTTGTTCTCCAGGTGGGCTCCTGATTGCAACAAAACAGACAAAACAAAGAAAACTTTCTGCCCCAGTTTGGTAACTGGGTACAACATGTTATCAAATATTGAAACTGACAGTTAAAATTGAATTGTACTTCCCTTTCTTCCAGGTGGGTGCCTAACTGCTAAAACTTTGAAATGTATTCCCTTGTTCTCCAGGTGGGCTCCTGATTGCTGAACTTTGAAATTGATTCCCTTGTTCTCCAGGTGGGCTCCTGTTTGCTGAATCTGAAAAGTATTCCCTTGTTCTCCAGGTGGGCTCCTGATTGCTGAATTTGAAATGTATTCCCTTGTTCTCTAGGTGGTCTCCTGCTTGCTGAACTTGAAAAGTATTCCCTTGTTCTCCAGGTGGGCTCCTCACTGCAACAAAATAGACAAACAAAGAAAATTTTCTGCCCCAGTTTGGTGGCTGGGTACAGCATGTTATCAAATATTAAAAAAATTAAAAGCTAAAATTTGAATTATACTTCCCTTGTTCTCCGGGTGGGCGCCTAACTGCTGAATCTTGAAAGGTATTCCCTTGTTCTCCAAGTGGCTCCTGATTGATGAACTTGAAAAGTATTCCCTTGTTCTCCAGGTGGGCTCCTGACTGCAACAAAATAAACAAACAAAGAAAATCTTCTGCCTTTGTTTGATGGCTGGGCACATGGGTGAGTGTTAAACTGAATTATTTTACTAACTATTATAAGAATTTGAAACTGAACTAGTTTACCAACTATTGTAAGAATCTGAAAGCTAAGTCCTATTATCCAGGGAGGTCCTGACAACTCCTAACAATTATGAACCTAAGTTATATCTTTCAAAGGTATTACTTCCACTACATTGTTATCAAAGAGGTCTTAACTACTCCCCATTATCTAGGAGGGTCCTGACAACTTCTAGTTAAAATACAATTTTAACCTAAATTATATCTACTAAAGGTACAACTTCTACTATATCTTGTTATTTAGACTGACCTTAAAACTACGTCCCATTATCCAGGAGGGTCCTGAAAACTCTTAATTGGATCCTATCTTAAACATGCAAACTTTAGAACGAACTTATATTCCTTTTATGCCAAGTTATGTTTCTCATGATTGTTTTGAAATTCAAACTAAGTCCCATTTTCCAGGAGGGTCCTGAGAATTTCCAGTTATACCTATTTGGGTCTTGCATTTCCTTACGAAAGGTTTCTCTGAAGCTTTTGCCCCTGTTTCAAAGACAAAATCTTGTTAGTTTAAAATGTGGTGGTTGGTTTGTGGCCTTGAACTTTGAAGGTGGCCCAACATCCTCCATTTATTGCATTGCATGAATTGTCGTCTCCCTCAATCCTCATGTGTCATATAAATCCCAAAGCATGTATATTGTCCCCACTTCGTGTATATGATGTTCTTTCTTGACTTAACTACTGGCTTCGGCCTTGAGTTGGTTGTTCCTTCACTCACCATTCGGCGACCTTGCTCGTTCATTGACTAACCACTTTCTTTGTAAACCTTGACCCAGAGAATACCTCTTCTCGTTCAGACCCAATACTCTCTATTTATTGCACCGCTCATACCGACATTTACCAAACCATTGTGTTTCATATGGACTCCCAAGCATATTAATTGCTACCAACTCAGTGCGCACACTCACTGGCCCTGGCCTCGAGATCTATTATTCCTTCATTTGCCATGATAACTGACTCCCCCCCTTCGAAGGCCTTGCTTGTTTTATTGACCAACCGCTTTCTTTGTTACTCTGGACGCAGAGAATATCTCTGATCCATTCACCAAACAGCCTCCATCTTGTTTCATTGTTCATGAATTGATATGTACCAAACCTTTCGTGTTTCACCAAAAATGCCTTTGATTTGTTCACCTAACGCTCTCCATCTGTTGCATTGTTCCTGAATTGATACGTACCAAACCCTTGTATTTCACCCAAAGCACGTCAATTGCCACCCGCTCAAGATGTATGTTATTCTTTCTTGACTTAACTCCTGGTCTGGTTCTCGAGGTCTACAGTTCCCTTATTTGCCATGTTAACTTTGATTTTTCTTGGAAAGTCTTGCTCATCACTGGTTAACCACCATTTGTCCATCCTATCACAGGAAATTCTTTTGATCTATTCACCTCACCCTTCATCTATTGCATTGTTCGTGAATTGACGTATACCAAGCGTTTGTATTTCACAAGGATCCCCAAAGCATGTTGACTGTTACCAACTCAGTGTGCTTGCTGTTCTTTCCTGACCTATGATATTTTGATGTGTTAACCAGATCCCATTTTGTGCAATTGGAAAGTTGGTGGCAGATTTTGAAGTCATTTCTCACTTATTTTGAACAAACGATCCGGGAAGAGAGAGTAGACAGGACACGAGGAACTGAGTAGAGGACAATGGAAAAAGATGATTCCTAACAAGAAACCTACGTAGTATCAAGTCAGATGTGGGTACCGACTCTAGCGACCTTGACATGCACCTACAACCTACTCTGTTTAGAAAATATGATGTTCAGCTCTGGTTTCACCTTTTCGCCATGAAACTAGGCTTCAATGCTCCACTTGCCCGATCTGATCTATCATCCTTAATCAACTTGTGGTGCCCGTAGGGTTTCACCATCAAGCCTCTCTCATTTTGATCTTTCTCTCAACTCACCGGCGCCTTATGATGCCCGTGAGGGTTTTCACCAATAAGACTCTCTCATTTTTTATTTCTCTCATCTTGGGGTACCCATAGTGGTTCTCATCGACAAGACTCTCTCATTTTTCATTTTTTTCATTTGGACTGGAGTGTTGCCCCTGATGTGATTCACCTCTGCTCGCTTGACTCGGCATTTCTTGAAGATTGATCAGAAGGTCTTTCTTTGGACCGTAATGCAGGCTTTTGGATGGGGTTATAAGGAGGGGTATCGAGACTCAAAACAATTCAACACGGGTTCAAATATTACAACTTACAGAATCAGATTTACAACAACCACAACTTCTGCCCCAGTTTCCTTCTTGGGGACTTTTGGATTTTTGTTTTGGTGTGACTGAACCTCAGAGTGAGGCTGCCTACGTACCCTTTCGGGATCAAGTCAAATGTAGTTCAAGCGACTACTTTTTTTGTTGCGATCTTTCTTCCACTTTTTCTTTTCCTTTCTCTTCTTTATTTTCTTTTCCTTTTTTTCTTTTCTTTTCTTTTTTCTTTTCTCTTTTTGCTTTTTCTTTTCTCTTCTCTTCTTTTCTTTTGTTTCTTTTTCTTTTCTCTTTTTGCTTTTCCTTTCTTTTCTTCTTCTTTTCTTTTCTTTCTTTTTTCTTTTCTCTTCTTTTCTTTCACTTTCCTTTCACTATTTTTCTCTTGGTTCTCCGCTCACTTCCCCATTCGAGCTTGCGAGTCTTATTATTGATTCCGAAAGAGGGATATGCAAAAAAATAATAGAGGCTCAAAGGGGTTACAAAGGATAACGTGTTTGGATAGCAGAATAAAATGTCTTCGTCATTCCAATCTTCAAAACATACCAAGTACAAACTACGCAGTTAAACAAGCTGAGGAAAACATATGTAACATCTTTTGATTGCACCAGAAATAGTAACCATATTCATATATTTGCCTTCTACATTTGTCAATTATCCAACACCATTGGACAACAACCTCGATACCACGAACGACCCTTGTAGACTTGGGGGAAAACTTGCCTTTGGTTTCAAACCGATGCGACATGATGCAATTCAACAGTATTTCTTTACGTTCTATCTGCCCCCCAGTTTCACTTGATTCCGGCTTCAAAGTGTTCAAATATGTTCTTATTTCCTTCGAGTGCCCTTACATCTTCAATATTGTTTCATTGCTAAACTGACTTTTAAAAACCAGGCCAAGAATTATGTGTACATGTCATGTCACTAGAACTAGCATGAAAAGAACTGTAAAAAGAGAAGAAAACTTAACAAAATGACTAGAAATGGCGGGAAATGGAGAATTGCATTGAACTGACGGTGAAAGAGTTTAAACAACAAAACAAGCGCAATAAAACTGGGTGCAACCCATAGAACAAACCTAGACAGCACTAAACAAGCTATTACGACTAAACAAACCAGGCAAAACGAAAAGATAGAAGGGTTTGAATCACAAGATAATGTCCGGATCACAACCCTGAAATAACCCGGAAAACAGAAATGACACCAAAATAAACCACCAAAACTCCACTTTGGCTGACCAAGAAATGGAGCGTCTTCCTAATTGCTAAGCACGACATCTTAGCCACTGATTTGCACATCAATATTTCCAAGACCATTATCAACTTTAATCAACAAGTTCCAAAGATAAATCGCATGCTCCTTGCCATTGTCATTGACCGCAACTACCTCTTCTTGAATCATTCTTTCTATTTCCCTTTTCAAAGAGCGACAGTCTTCAATGCTATGCCCCTGGACATTAGAGTGGTACATGCATCGGACAGTAGGATCAAAGCTTTTCGCATTTGGGTCTGGAGTATATCCAAGGAGCGGCTCAATCAGGCCAGAATGCTTTAACTTTTCAAACAAACTTGTGTAGGATTCGCCGATGGGCGTGAAATTATCTTTTTGCCTTTGTTACCCTCCATGACTTAGTTTTCTAGGATTGTAGGATGCTTGAAAGTGCTGTGAAGACACACGAGAGCTTTGGGCTGCTGGTGCCTGTTCTAGGGAGTGACCTGGTGGTTGGACAGATGGCCGGATGTTGTTTGGTGGATAATAATGGGGTGGCTTATGTGGAGTTCGGGGACGTTCACGGGGTCGGTATTGTGGCTGAAAGCGTTTAGCAAGAACGACAACTGGACTCTGTCGTCGGCGGAGGCAATGAACTGATGGTTGGACAAAAGATCGGATGTTGTTCAGAGGATAACACTGAGGTGGATTATGTGGAGTTGGGGGATAGGTTTGGGGTTGGTGTTGAGGTTGAACACGTTTAGCAAGAACGATTACCGGACCCTGTCGTGGGCGGGGCTCAGCAACACATTTTCTATCAATGGCATGACTATCCCGAGCAACCTGTTCGTTCCATTTGAGCCAAAAATCCTTAAAACTTTTCTTGGGTTTCTTTTCCGTTTGAGATGGGGAGGGGCAATTTGGGACAATGTCTTTATTGTATTGAAAATGTCGCACAAAATCTTGAGCCATGTCACCCAATGTTGGCCACTTGCCGACATCGTGGCGACTATGCCATTCTAAAGCTGCCCCAGTCAAACTCTTACTAAATTATGCCATCAACAAATCATCTTTCTCCCCAACACTTCTCATTTCTCTGCAATAGACCCTCAAGTGAGCTACCGGATCTCCACTCCCATCATACAGGTTAAATTTTGGTACTTTGAACCTCACATGCAGGCGAACGTCGAGGGACACAGACGATTCTTTGTAAGACACGTTACCATGGTCTCCCATTCCTTGTATGTTCTTTAAGGGTTGTTCTACACCTTTCGGCTTCATGGCTATTTCATCTCGCCCTACTTTTCCTGCAACCCTTTTACTTCCAGCATGAAGCTCATCCTGAGGGCTTTTCCCGTATTCATTATTGGGGGTAGTGGATATGACAGGAAAAATTGGTGGTGGCGGGGGCAGTGCCTTCCCAGTCATCCAGACTTGATACATGTCTGCCATGTGTTGTCTTAACACCCGCACCTCTTCAACCAACCCATGATCCCGTTCATCCAACTGCTGTCGGGTACCGGTATTAACCAACTCAGTTCTATTGTTGTTTGTCATCGCCTTTTGTACTTGTGTTGTAAAGAAGAGTTACTACTTTGAAAATCACAAACCAGCCACCTTTCTAGAATGACATGACAAAATGAAACCACCACGTTAGCGTTAGGGCATTTAACATATTGGTAACAGCTTTTGATTGGTCGCATGCGTCATCCCGGCTTTTTCCTTATTTCCAATTGTAAACTTTCCCTTTCTTTGTTTTTCTTCTTTTACTCTTTTTTTTTCTTCTTTTTTTTTCTCTTGCCTTTCTTGATTTTTCTTCCCATGCTTTCTTGTTTTTTCCGCTATTTTCTTTTCTTTTTGCCTTTTTGTGGTTTTTCCTCTTTTTTTTTCTTTTTCTTTTGGTTATGGTCGAATCCTACGTGGATTGCCTATGTATCATGACCCCGCATGAATCAGACCGAGCATAGTTCTTGCAAATTTAATGCAAAAATAAAGACACAATTTTTTTTTTTGGGAATTTTCATTAATGACAAATGCGATTACACCACTATTAGACTATTTGTTTTTCATTTTCAAATAAAAAAGATACAGACTCAAAACAAAATACAGACCCGGCTAATCTAGGAGTACATCAAAGCTTCAAATCCTAGGGTCCACGGGGCATGGGCCTGCACAAGACTGAGAAGGTTTCAGTCAACTGTGACTATTAAAAAAAACTCGCCATGTAATGACTTATTTTGACATAAAAAGCAAAGTGGCTATTTTTGCAAAATTTTATTTAAGAAACTACAAACTCGATGATTAGAACTAGATCAAGAGTACATCAAAGCTTCACATCCTGGGACCCGTGGGGCATCACTCGGCATCGCCACAGGCCTCCGCAAGACTGAGAAGGTTTCAATGTCAACTACGATATTTAAATAAAACTGGCCATGTAATGGATTATTTTGACTCAAAAACAAAGTGGCTATTTTTTGCAAAATTTCGGTTGAGAAGACAAAACTCGATTTTGCGGATACGGCCTTTCAGCACTTCCAAGAGGAAGATTTTAAGGTTGTGCCCGCAAACCGTTTTAAAAATGACTCAGGGTGGCTGTTCTTGCAAAAACGGCCTTCCGACGTCCTTTTGAGGGGATTCGGCTTATTTTTCAACAAGAATGGCGTCACCCGACTTATTGGGTAAAAATTAAAATTTTGGTATTTTTGCTATTTTTGCAAAAGGGGTGGTTGGACCCGCAGGACAAGAGGGGTTGCTCTGATGGTAAGCAACCCCCACTTCCAACCAAGAGGTTGTGAGTTCGAGTCTCCCCAAGAGCAAGGTGGGAAGTTCTTGGAGGGAAGGATGTCGGGGGTCTATTTGGAAACAGCCTCCCTACCCCAGGGTAGGGGTAAGGTCTGCGTACACACTACCCTCCCCAGACCCCACTAAGTGGGATTATACTGGGTTGTTGTTGTTGGTGGTGGTGGTTGGACCTGATGAGGGTTGCCCACGCATCTCACATCCGGTGAGAATCAAACCAGCGTAGTTCGGGCAAGCAAACTAGCTATTTTTGAAAACAAGACTCTTTTTGACAAATACACTATTTCGAAAAACAGGACTCTCTTTATATTTCTCTTTAACAAGCTATTTGAAAATAAAACTCTTTTGTTTCTTTTCTTAATTGACAAATAAAACAAACCATTTTTTTAAGAACAAATTTTTCTTTTCCTTTTTTTTCCTCAAAAATTCGGCAGAGTTTCGGCACTACTTGGACATTAGTTTTTGCTAAATCATGTAATTAACTCTCTAAACTATTATTTCTTTTTACTTTTCCCAAATACTCAAACCGGCCAGCATGCGAGTCCGAGACAAATAAATGCAACACGTAAAATGCATCATGGTGGTCTTTTCGTATCCGGTTACCTGTCCTAGACGGACCCAACCCCTATGTAGAGTCCCCTAAGTCATATGCACGTGATGCAAATAAGCGCTCCTACTAGGGGTCCGACATGGATTCAAGTTATTCTAGGTTCAAAACCTGAGTATGTGTTCTAGACTGTGTACCCGAGCGGACAACTCGAGTCGAAGAGGGGGCTACATACCGGGAACCAAAAGGCCATCGGGCTTAGTAACTTGTCCAGCCTCTTTCTTATTTCAAGGTATTGACACTAACAGAATAGGGAGTCTCAACCAGTAAGCACATCCCCGGAGGTGAGAAGAGAAGGGTTTCGGCAAAGTTTATATACAGTTTAGATAATATCAAAGCGGTAAACATTTAGCACATTAAGCATGAAAACATGTAGGAAAATCAGATATAACCAAATACAACAATTATTCTGAGCTCGAATTCTTAAACCCTGAACCAAAGTTCCGGGTTTGTATCCCCAGCAGAGTCGTCAGAGCTGTCACACCTCTTTTTTTCGGCTTTACTACACCCCAGGGAAGGGTATAATAAAAAGGAGTTTTTTTCAATTAAAGGACAATCGAAATGAGATTCGTTTATTAAGAGATTTAGAGTCGCCACTTGGGAGATTTATGGTGTCCCAAGTCACCAGTTTGAATCCCGAATCGAGGAAAGGGTTTGACTCTGTTTAACAGTCGCGAACCAGAAATCCGGGTAAGGAATTCTGTTAACCAGGGAGAAGGTGTTACGCATTCCCGAGTTCTGTGGTTCTAGCACGGTCGCTCAACCACTATACTTGGCTAAAATACCTGATTTTAATACATGTTAAACCTATAGTGCAATTTTAAATTTATTTACCGCTTTTTGTAAATTATTATTTTATTTAAGAAAGTGAACGTCGTTTAAGAACGTGTTTTTGGACCACGTCATATGAAATATACCCGGATCCTCGACACATTCTTATTCAATGTTTTCGGATTTAGATTTGGGTTGCATGAAATGCACACCCGAATTTAGGAATGTAATTTGATTAAAATCGCGTCCAAAAGAGACTAACGTGTTGTTATCTTTTGGGAAGGCCGTGAAATTTGCTAAACGGCCCGTCCCGAATTTTTAAGTATTTTTATTAAGTAATTAATGAGGGCCCCGCATTTTGTATATTTGATTTGACGATGCTCGTCTCATTTTATTATTAGAAGGCCAACCTACAGCAAACTAAAATTTTGTGTTTATCATTTGTCTCTAAAAGGCCAATTAATTCACGAATATAAATTTGTGCTTCGAATTCAAGTCCGAATTCAAACAAAAGGGGAAACCCTTTTAGCTTGAACCCGCTACCTAATTCAAAACTAAATTTTATATTTATGATTTAATTTCCTCTATTCCTAAATATGTGATGAATTGAATTGCATCAAATTAAACTAAGAATTGAATTTCCCTTACCCAAATCCAAATAACAGGTTGGCCTACAATGGATTTTGATATGGTCCAGTTGCGTAGGCCCAGTACAAGTGAGAGATAGCCCAGGTAATGATGGTGCCACAGCATGGGATCGAATCCCAGCAGGAACAATGGCAATCGAAATGGCTATGAAGCCAATGCCAAATTCAAACCACAATAACGATAGAACATAATGATATAGCATTCTTTTTCTTTTTTTTTTATTATTAAACATGATCACAAAAATTTTAAACCAATTTCTACTGAAACCACATATGCACTAAGTTTATGCAAATCATACAATAGTTTGTAACGAGGAGCAACTATACATGTTTGTTCCATTGAAGATTAAAAGTCATGGCATTATTAAAAACGTTATTCAAGCTAAAATACTAATCAGCTATCACAAATACTAATTAAAACTTAACATGAATAGTGCAAATACCACGATTTCAGATTAAAGTCCTATTCAAATTAATACAATGAAGTTGCAGCTCTTAAACAGACAAACTCATATGATTTACATTAGTCTAATTCTAACATTCATATGCAGTATTCATACATTAGAAAATGAACTTCAAATGTCTCAACAATGTCAAAAATAGTCTAGTCCAGTTTCAACTATACAGTCCAGGATTTATACCTGATTTCTATTTAACAACCAATACACGATAATCAATTATACAGTCCAGGATTTATATCTAACTTCTATTTATCTACCAATACATGATAATCCAAGCAACATATTTCAGGATCAACCAGGTGAGCAAATTTATTCCATTTCAAGCTTCAGAGTTGCATCAAAGTGAATTCAAACGTGTACCTGGAAATTGAATAAGATGAGGAAAAATATAAGTCAGCTACAGCAGTAACTTCAACACACAACAACAGCAAATTTTTAGCCCAGAAATGACTCAGTAGTTCCAGAATCACAACACAGAAAACAACAACACTCAATTTGATCTAAAATGACTCAATTGAACTCATAAACCCACTCGAAATCAATACCAGCAGATTTATGGAGCTTCAGCCAACCAAAACAGAACTAAAGCTATGAAACAACAACTAAAAGTTGAAATTCATCTAAAGTGTTAATGGAGCAGTATATTTTTTAGATTTTTCTATTAGATTTCTATTGTTTGTGGATTTTTGAAGATTTGAATTTCAAAATTAGATCTGAAATTGAAGAGGAAGTATTGGGGGGGGGGGGAATTGGAGGCTAAAACTTGTTATTCAAGTAATGAGCATGCCCTTTTATAGGCAAATAGGAGGTGCAAGTCAGATTTTCAATTTTCTTTTTTAATCCCTATTTATTTTCAACTTTGGTCCTTCAGTTTTTAACTTGTTATCCAAGTAACTACCCTAACTTTTCTGAAATCTAACTTGAATCCTATTCTAGAAGACTCTAGTGACTTCTAATGTTAACTAGAATACTACTCTCCTATTTTAAATACCCAAATTGTCCCTGAGAACCCCTGAAACTACTATATTACCCCAGCCCTCTTTTATCCCATATGAAAATGATCAACTATAAACAAACGACCCATTACTCTAGAATTAAACCAACAAAACCATTCAAAATTAAACAAACTCCTAACTGATAAAATGAAACTAAGATTGAGTCAACACTAAACTAATTGCCCTAAGCAATCACAGAACAAAAGAAACTATCACTTGAGTTAACTAATCAATTACAATAAACAATTATGAATCGATTAACAAACACAGAATCAGAATGGATTAAAGTGACAACTAAACACAGTACTGCCAACAGAACCTTAACAATTTAACAAAACTCGATTAAACCCTGAACATGGCATTTAAAATAAAGCAGAACTAAACTAATTAACACCCCAAATGCATTCAATTAGCAAGTTTAAACAAAACTAAACATAGAAGTTAAACCTATGACCATAGTAGAATGAAATCAAAACTAGAGGAAATTTATAAATTTCGGATTAAAGCTTACTAATCAACTAAGATAATATCAAAAGGAAAAGGCAGAAGGAAACAGACAAAGGAGCTCACTGATGAAAATTCCTTAACCGGTCAATTCCCAAACTTGAATTTAGTCCACTTCCGGTGATACTTGAGCCTCATTTCTGCTGGATTCTTCACGCAGGAGACGGGGAGGGTTGCATAATGTCCATTTAGCAAGGTTTGGGAGATTGGAGTTATGTCCGAAAACTTGATTTAAGATTCGAGGTGCCCTAGGCATATTTGAAGAAAAATAGTTATGGATTTGGGTAGGGGAAGGGGAGAATGACCTAGGATGTTAATTTGGGCAAGTTTGTACGAAGTTGCGTCGTGGACGGAAAAAATTTCGATTTGATATTCGAAGCTTTTCGCCGGAGTTTGAAGGAAATGGTTGATGGATTCAGGTAGAGGAAGAGGAGAGGATTATAGGGTGTTAATTTGGAAGTGGGCCGCCGCCGTGGGCGATTTTCGGCGGCGGCTGACGGTGGTGTTACACATTGGTTGAATACGAGGAAGATGAAGAGTGTTTTAGGGTTTTCAACATTTTCGGAAATTCTTATTAATTAACTGAGATCGAATCCGAACCGTTGGATTAAAGAGATTGGATGGCTCAGATCAAACGACGCCAAATGGTGTCGCTTTGTTTAGTGAAGGGGCAGGTCGGGTTGGGGAATCATTTGGGCCTGGGAAATAGTACAAATGTATTGGGCTGGCGGAAATAATGCAAACAATGGCCCAATTTTACTTTTCAATTAAGGCCACACATTTTTAAATTGTTTTCCCTTTTATTTCTTTTTTCTGAATTTTCCTTGTAATTTTCTTCTTTTATTTTTTAATGTTTTCATTTGTGTTTATTTTTCTGATTTTATAAAAATTCAAAAATTAAAACAAAGACCTAATATAATTCAAAGTTAAACTATTTAACTCCTAAAATTATTTAAAACTATTATGTGATGAATTCGCAATTAAAATAATTAAAATGCCAAAGTGAACTATTTTTGTCACTTTCTTTACATTTTGTACTAAAACAAATTAATACTAAAATATGAAATTAAATTATAAATGCAAATGCATATATTTTTGTATTTTCATATGAATTATCATGCATAAATAGAAATGCAGCCAATTAACACAAAATTCACAAAAATTGTAAAAATAAGGAAAAAATTTATGGAATTTTTGGGAATAATTCATATATAGGACAAAAATCACGTGCTCACAATGCACTTACCCAATAGTTACGTATGAAAATATCTCCACAAATTTGCCTCCCACTGAGTTAAGTGTTTAAAATTTGACAAAGTAAAGTTAAGTCCCGAAGTGCTCAGCTATAACCCAGTTGTAGATATCGCATTTGCGATTACGAACCCTCACAAAAGCGGATACTACTTTGCAAAAGCGAATCTCTTCAGCTATCACAAATGCGATATAACATGTCGCAAATGCGAATCCTGGGCATTCGCAAAAGTGATCAAATGTACCCAAAAGTGAAGTACCAGCAATCCACGACAACATCGCATTCGCAAGGCTGGCTTCGCAAATGCGAAGCCTGCCAGCCCCCGCCCTTTTCGCAAATGCGATAGAATGCTCGCAGAATCGATTGTCGCAAATGCGACCTATTCCTCACAAATGTGAGTTCAGGATACACCAAAAATTCTCAACCTTCAACAACTCTCCGAAACGCATTCGAAACTCACTCGGGCCCTCTAGGCTCCACACTAAATATCCACATGAGTCTAAAGGTATTATACAAATTCGATCGCGCGATCAAAATACTAAAATAACATCTAGAACCACAAATTGGATACTAAAACTTATGAAAATCACCATGAACATTAAGAACTTCTAGAATTGCAACCAAGTGTCCGAACCAAGTCAAACCAACTCCAAATGACACCAAATTTTGTAGGCAAGTTCCAAATGACGAAATAGACCTATTCCATGATCCGAAACCAAAATCCGAATTAGATTGCGTTAAAGTCAAACCATGGACAAACTTAGAAAAATTCCAAATCTTTAAATTGCCAACTTCCGCCAAGTGGTGCCATAACCTTCTAGAAACATCAAATTACAAATTTGGGCATACGCCCAAGTCCAAAATCGCCATAAGGACCTGTCGGAACCATAAAACTTCAATCCGAGATCAAATATTTAAAAGTCAAACTTGATCAACTCTTTCAATTTCAAGATTCTCAAGTGGGAGTCCTCATTCAAAATACATTCCAAATCACTCAAAAGCCAAAGCCGATGATGCACGCAAGTCATAATATAATATGTGAAGGTACTCAAGTCCAAAATCACCATCCTTTTTAGTTTTGATAGAATTTTGACTGAGAAGCCATAACTTCCTTTTTATTTTGTTTCCAGCCATGACCCCACTGTTAGAGCTATTTGGATTGTTTTCGATCAGGCGTGTTGAGGCGGCAACACCTATAACGTCAGTTAATCTCCGAAGACTATGGGAACTTGGGTTACTAATCGAGAATTTTTTTTTTAAAAAAAAAAAAACTGATTCTCTTCTCCTTTCTTATGTATTTTCGAATAGTTTCAAAAAAAGATTGTTCTTCAATTAATAAAAATAATTACAAAATAGAGTTGAACATTGAGTAATATCAAAATGTTTCAATCACAGTCTAAATGTGATTTACCATTTCATTTAGACATAGATAAAAAATTCGTAATTGATTCACATAAAAAGAAATCAACTAACATTTTTTTAAATAATCTTTATTTATCACATCTGAAAACTTATTTCTACAGGAAAAAAAATAGGTTAAATATATTAATTGTCTGAATTGCACAGTAAAAGAGATACATGTATATGATGTTCTAGATTTACCCATAAATTTAGAATTACTCTATATATGCATTCGTACCATAAAATCAGCCAATGGTTGTGATACCAATGATGGAACGCGATAAACTAAACATGTTAATTTAGCACGTTAATTGTTAAATGAGAACTTACTTGTTCTTCATGAACCGAAAGTGGAGGACGAATGAATTGCGGCTAGAATCATTGGTCGATGGTGGTTGTCATATTATAATTGAGAAACCCCCTATAACACAATCTAAACACTGGTCTGATTTAGAAGAAGAGAGCGTGAAAAATACTGCTTTTCTAAATCTTTTGTTGTACACTGTATATGTACTTTTATTGGGAATATTAGGGTTAATTAATAATCCTATTGGACCTTAAAACACTTGATATGAGTAGATCCAAAATTTTCTACACAATCCAATATGTAATTATAAAATTACAGTCTCTAATTATATTGTTTGTGTCAATAAGGCTAATTTCATGGTAGAGGAATAAAATTTGTATTATAAGATAGGTGTATCATAATGTCATTCAATGAGATTCTCTCCTCAAAGCATTCATTTCTTTTTCTTATTCATATTCCTTCGCCCCAATGAGATCCTCTAGCAAAAAAATTACTTATTCGAGGTGAAGGTTTCAAAATTGACCTCAAACAAGCTTCTTTAGTGAATGAAAGAATTAGGTATGAAAGGAGCAATTCTGTGACAGAATTTAACAAACATTGTGAGGGAAATTAGGTGTTGAAGGTTTTATATAAATGTACATTAACTCCATCTTCTTCCCTGCATCATTCACTACTTTCCAGTTCTTGAGAAAAATGAGGATTTTAGTAATTTTATTTATCTTGTTCAATTTGTTTTACTTTTCAATTTCTACTAGAGGAAGCCCCGTGAGATATTAGTCTATTCGGTCAAACTTCTAAAACCAACTTATTTTGATAAGTGTATTTTCTTAAAAGTACTTTTTGGTGAGAAGCAATTTGCATTTAATTAATTAATTTGAAAAATATTTGTGAGTAGCAATTAGTGTTTGACCAATCTTTTAAAAACTGTTTCTAAGTGTATTTTTTTCGAAAATGCTTTTTTGGAGAAGCTACTTTTTTCTTTTTCTCCAAAACTATTTTTGCTTCTCATCAAAAATACTATTTTTCCTTCCAAAAGCTTGGCAAAACACTTCAATTTTGAAAAAAGAAATATTTGTTTGAAAAAAAAAATGCTTCTAGGTTTGGAGAAGCTTGGCCAAACAACCTAATAGTAGGGATTTTTACCTATTGTCACGACCTAGAATTCTTGTTTACCGTGAAAATGATAACAACAATTAAATTTATAAAATGGAATTCTAAAAATACGTGATCTATTTTTATGCTAATTGTTAGAGCAGATGGTGGGAATATGAAGTTTAGCAATAAGATACGAGCTAGAACAGAGTAATAATCGAACCGAAGGGCTTGCTGCCCTGGCTTCGGTCCGGTTAACGGGGGACCTCGAGGCCAATACATGGGCCCGATCCCGAGCTGTCGGGGGTAGTCGGGAATGGGACAACAGTTAGAGTATAATCAAGCAAGGATCTTTATGGCCAACACTAAGCAATAAATGAAGAACAAGTAACAAAGTAATAAATTCCAATGGTAGCTTTGAACGAGTAAGTTAGAGAAAAGATATATATATATATATATATATATATATATATATATATATATATATATTTTCTTGAGAATAGTTGAAGTAACATCAGCCCTTTACAAAGTAGTATGGGTTTTCTTTATATAGGAGGGGAACCCGACCATAATACAACATGCACTAACTGTAAAGTATGGAGATGGGACGTCTAGACGCGATGCCTCGGCGTAAGCTCTAGATAGGTCGGCTCTGTCAGACTTAGTCGTGTGCCTTGGGAACTTCCCCACCTGTTCCAGCTTTGACCCATATCATCTTCGAGTCGTCTCGACGAACCCCGAGGGAGGAGACTCGATCGTGACTCCACGTCCTCGTGGCCTCGAGGCATTCTTCCGAAATGGCCTGATAGCGAGAAATTAAGTCCTCTGAGTTTTCTGCATACAATTTTTACCGTCGGGACCGTGATGGCGCCTAACATTTCACTTTCTAGGCAATCCAATGTTAGAGATCATTAAACCAATTCTTAAACCTTTCATTGATTAACAATAATTAAACCATAACAAGTTAAAAGAGTGCAGAAATCCATAACAGTCTTAATGTTTATACACAACTACTCGGATCTGGAGTCACAATTCACGAACCTCTATGATTTAACTACAAGTAAATGTCTGAAAGAAATTCAATTGTCTTCAAAACAAAGAAACAGTTAAGAGAATGTATAGAAGGGTTTGCTAGAGCCTGCGAACACCAACAGGTCTACCTTGGGTCTCCGATCAAGTGAAACCAACAGCTAATCTCAAAATCAGCTCGGACCAATACCGAAATCTGCACAAAAGTGCAGAGTGCAGTATTGATGACAGGCTATAATTACGTATTTTAGTCGCTTACTACACTCTAATTTACTGCACTTTAATTGAGTTTCAGCTTTAATCGCTAGTGTCTTGCGCTAACTGTGTGTTTTATGCCTTGTAGGAGTGATTTCGAGCTATGTAGATGTTATGGAATAAATTCAAGTGATTTTGAGCTTAGAAGTATGAGTAAAAACTCAAGGAATTAAGCCGTGATCGTGTTTGGAGATCTACGGATGATAGTTAGAGCGAACGAAGAATCAAGTAGGCATATCGCGCACTATCTAGTAAAATGAATATAACTTTTTTTTCAAAACTCTATTTGGTCTGCACAATATATGATTGGAAAGCTAACTCAAAGGACAACTTTTATGCTTTATGTTGTTCCATATTCCAAATTAAGCAGGGTCAAAAATGCGATTGAAACTGCAACTGCGGACCTGATGCTGACGGAGACAGAATATAACCCAACTAGCGTGGCCTTAGCGTGACCGCGCTAGTCCAGACGGAAAAACAGATCTGAAGGGTACTTTTGGAATTTCAAGACTAATCCCCTCAACCTATAAAAGGTTTAGTTCATCCAAAGGAGCGGAATAATAAGTTTTTAGGGTTTAGAACAAGGAAAAAAACAAGAGACACAATAGGAGCAAGGCGGAGAATTCTTCTACGAGTTTTTCTTTCCTCTTCCTATTTTTCATTGTTTGTTATCACTTTTAGTATTGTTGTTTTAGATACTATTATGAGTAGCAAAATATTTTAATCTAAGGTTTTGGTGAAACCCGTTGGGGATGAATTGGTTGTTATATTAATACAGTTTTGAGTTGGTTGTTAATCTCTATTTGTTCAACTACGTTTTGATTTTGGTTAATTGAAAGGATCATCAATTAGCCATTCCTATTTATTATGTATCTGCTTGAGAGAGAGTGCATATTTAGGTAGTTGTCTGAACAACATCACTCCCGGAGTATAGGCGAGAGTCATAACCAAAGGTTTAGAGGTTGGATTAGAGATAACGATATCTCTGGTGCAATCTAAGTGAACTGTAATGCGAATATAGCTAGCGTAGCTTGAGAGAGTGCGTCTAGTAAATTATCATAATTGTTTGAGAGAGATTTATAATAGCTGGAGAGTTCATGATTGATAGAGGCAACTAAGTCAATGCTATAAGATACATACAATCAAGGAAATCAACGACGGGGGGAATCATAACTCTAGACCTGCTTAATTTAGTCTCCAACCATTTGTTTCGTTAGTTGATAAATTTACTGCTTTGTAGTATTTTCTAGTTAATTAGTTAGAAATATAAATCGCAATCTTTATAATTTAGAAAATTGTTCAATCTTGTCTTCTTGGTTATATTAAACAGATACAACTAAGCCTTAGTTCTCTGTGGGATTCGTCTCCGGACTTTTAGACCGGATTATATTTGCAGTGACCACTTATCCTTTTTAGGACTAGAGTTGGGCGTTACCAAGTATCAGTACAACCGACCCCATATACTGGTAAGTGTCGATCTAAGACAAGACACCTACAAATAAACATGTACAGTATAACAATATATATACCAACAATAGCGATAAAAGAAACAAGACAAGTAATATAGGGAGGGGGCATGCTGGGGGATCATAAGATAAAGGATCACAACAGAACTAAGAACTTTGATCAACCAATATAATCAAAAAAGATAAGGACAAGTAACCACAGCAAGAGAAAGTACATGGGATCACTCTTCATGATTTTACTCTTAACCTCACCATACAAATAAAAAAGAAATGGCACGGCATCACCCTTCGTGCATTAACAATCACAAAATCATGACATGGCATCACCCTTCGTGCATTAACACTCACATATGGCACGGCATCATCCTTCGTGCATTAACACTCACAAATCATGGCACGGCATCACCCTTCGTGCATTAACACTATCCCTCACCAAAACAATGCACAATAACAACATGGAGATAGAAATATCAAGAAAAAGTCTTACTTCAACATTTGTTTCCGCAATACCAATCTCAATTTTGAATCAATACCAAAATCCGTAAATGTGATCAGAAGGATAAACATAATGATAAACTAGTCTAAACATGGGTAATATTATCACGGAAAGTTACAATTGCATGAATAAGACTCACTCACATGCTATGACTCGACAACAACGCAGAGGTACTCGTCACCTCACCCATGTGATGTACTCAACATTCAAACACGTAGCAAATAGGCAAATAAGACATAATCCCTCAAGCCAATATTAACCACGACACTTGCCTCGCTCTAATGGCCAAACTCAAAGCTCAACCACGGATTTTCCTCTCAAACGAGCCTCCGAACAAGTAGAATCTAGCAATTACCAACCAAACGATTCAAATAAATCCTTAGGAACTACCCACGATTGCAAAGAATTCGATTTAGGTCATTATTAAAAAAGTCAACAAATGTTAACACCCGTGCCCGCTTGGTCCAAACCCAAAATTCTTACCAAAACCCAACTACCCATTCACCCCCGAGCCCGGGAATACAATTGGTTTTGGAACCCGACCTTAATTTGAGGTCTAAATCCCCAAATTCTGAAATCTCTAGCTTCTACCCAAAAATTCCCAATTCCACCATGAAAACCTTGGATTTTAGGTTGAAATCTTGTAACATATAGTGAAAGATTGAAAGAAACTAGTTTAGATCACTTACATATGATTTGGGGAAGAAAGGTTCTTTGGAAAATCACATCATGTGCTTTAGGTTTTGAAAATTTGAAGAATAGGAGAAATATCCCGTCCAAAATCATTTTGATGAGTTGCAGGTATTACATTTGCGATCTGGAGTTCGCAAATACGAGCCCCGAAAATATGAAGAACCTATAGCAAATGCATAGGTCTCCCCATTCCTGCTGGGCATCGCAAATGCGAAGCAAATCTCGCAAAAGAGAGCATGACCCTTTCCGCAAATGCGATCACTACCTTCCCTCATCCCAGTTCGCAAATTCGAAAATGTGTTCACAAATGCGAAAATTATAAGGCGTGGCTATTCTTCACAAATGCAAGAAATAGCTCGCAAATGCGTGACCTACAGGGGTTGTAATTGCAATGCTTGATCTCGCATTTGCGAGATCAGAGGCCTACACCAGATATTGCAACACCAGCTATGCTCTAAGTTCTATTTTCACTCCGTAGCCTATCTAAAATTCATCCGAGCCCTCGGGGCTCCAAATCAAACATGCACATAAGTCTAAAAACATCATACAAACTCACTCGCACGATCAAATTGCCAAAATAACTCCTAGAACTACGAAATTAGCACCAAATCAAATGAGATTTTTAAAAAAACTTTGAAACTTCTAATTTCTCAACCGGACATCCGAATCACGTCAAACCAACTCCGTTTCTCACCAAATTTCACAGACAAGTCATAAATATGGTATTGGACCTAAACCGGGTTCCAAAACTAAAATATAGACCCGATATCTAAAAAGTCAAACCTTTGTCAAACACTTCCATTTCATTATGTCTTTAATTTTCAAATTTCGACAAAGTCCGATATCTCGGGCTAGGGACTTCCGATTTTTTATTTCGGGCATACGCCTAAGTCCCAAATCACGATATGAATAAATCGAAACTGTCAAAACATGAATCAAGTTCTATTTAGCAAAAATGTTGACCAAAGTCAACTCAAATGAAGTTTTTAGGAAAAATCTCTTATTTTTATCAACTTTTAACATAAAAGCTTTCCATAAACACGCTTGGACTGTGCACACAAATCAATGACGGTAAAAATGAGATTTTTAAGGCTTAAAAGCGTAGAATTGAATTCTAAAACATAAGATGACCTTTCGGGTCATCACATTCTCCACCTCTATAACAATCGTTCGTCCTCGAACGGACATAGAAAAGTGCCTGGGTTGGTGAAAATGTAGGGATATCTACTCAGCATGCCTGACTCAGATTCCCAATAAGTTGCCTCGATGGGCTAATCCCTCCACGACACTCAAACAGAAGGATAATTCTTCGATCTTAACTAATGAACTTGCCGGGATAGAATAGTCACTGCTCCTCCTCATAGGTCAAATCCTTGTCCAACTGAACAGTGTTGTAACCTAACACGTGGGATGGATCACCGTGATACTTCCAAAACATGGACACATGGAACACTGGATGGACCGCTAATAAACCAGGTGGCAACGCTATTTTGTAAGCCACCTCTCTCACTCACTCAAGAATCTTAAAAGGTCAGATGTATCTAGGGCTCAACTTGCCCTTCTTTCCAAACCTCATCACACCCTTCATGGGTGACACACGGAGCAACACTCTCTCCTCGACCATGAAAGCAACATCACGGACCTTATGATCGGCATAACTCTTCTGTATGGACTGAGCCGTGCGAAGTCTATCTAGAATGATCTTAACCTTATCCAAGGCATATTATACCAAATTTGTACCCAATAATCAAGCCTCCCCCGGCTCAAACCATCCAACCAACAATCAACACCGTCTACTATATAATGCCTCATATGGAGCCATCTGGATGCTCGACTAATAATGTCACGACCCAATTTTCCCTTCGTTAGGTATCGTGATGGCACCCAGTCTTCGGGACTAGGTAAGCCTAATATTTTCTGAATAACAACAGTTATAATAGAATATCTAACAATTTGAAATAGAAATCTCTTTAAAATTTTACAACCCCAAAATTGGTCGTATAAGTCATAACTTCTACAGAGTGCTTGCTAGAAAACATCGAAATACAACTGTCTAAAAATAAGAATAAATAGTGCAAAAATGAAACTAGAAGGTGACTCTGAAGCCTGCGAATGCAGAAACAGGTTTACCTTAAGTCTCCACAGCAACAACCTGCACTGCTACTAGCGAACAAATACCTGGATCTGCACAAAAATATGCAGAAGTGTAGTGTGAGTGCACTACAATGGTACCCAATAAGTATCAAGACTAACCTCGGTGGAGTAGTGACGAGGAACAGTCAAGACACCCACTAGTATAATAAACAGAACAAGTATAAGTATAGAAACAGCAAAATATGATATCTACTTAAAGACTACGCAACATAGCTAACAATACAGTAGTTGTAATAAGAAAGGAAACAACAAGTATCAGGGGAATACCAATAAAATGACACAGCAGAGTGAATGGAACACAACCTAAATCCGGAATCACATATACAGCAAGGTCAAGTAATAACTCACAACTACAACCGCTTTTGGATCAGGTTTTAGTCAACAAACTCCATAAGGTACCGAACCTCAGACAAATCATAACTCAAGGGTCTCAATACCAGAGCCCTAACACTTGGCATAATGTGCCCTCATAACACCTCATAACCGCACTTACGACTCACATGCCAATAGAGCCATTCTCACATAGAAGGCAAGTAAAAAGGATATGCATTTATACACAACAATATCAAGAAAACCTCTTATCCAATAAGAGTGTTTAACTACGTGTATGCTTGTGCAAGTGTCCTAACATAGTCCATACTAGCAAATAAGCATAAGGAAAAGAACGGAAGACACGTAGAATATTTTTCTTACAATTTTCACAAGATAAAGCTCACACAGGTAAGTGTACCACTACACGAATATCAATAAGAAGAATCCCCCCCCAGACCATCACAAATCAATCCCTGACATAGCCCACCTTGTCTCGCCACGTGTGAAATAGTAAGTAAATGCTCGCCTTGTCTCACGACACATGCATAATAATGTTCCCACCTTGTCTCGCAACATGCACAACCAACATATATATATATATATGTGAAAATATCAATAGTAATAACAGAATGGTAGAAACCTCGTGCAACCCCATAACAACAACCGCACGGCAGAAGCCTCGTGCATCTCAATGCCAACAACCGCATGGCAGAAACCTCGTGCATCACCACAACAAGTACAACAACAATAATGACAATAATACAAAGTACGGCAAGTAAATCAACTCAAGAACTTTAAATCACAAAGAAACGGTAGAACCAGTTCACAAGGAATAATCACAGTAAAGAATGGTAGGCGTAAAGAGAACAACTCAACAAGGGAAAACTAAATATGTAGCAACGATCCCACAACGTACAATTCAACAGAAAGGAAGCTAACACGAGTCAAATAATTTCGGATAAAGACAGGACAACTAAGATATAGGATATCTAAACTTCTTTTAAGGTTGAGCAATTATGAAGGGTATTCAATAATTAAATTAAGCATAAGCGGCGAAAAGATAATCATAACCTCAATTAAGACTAAACAATTATAGGATGAGACAATAAAAATTTTAAATAAAGATAAGCAGTTAGGAAAAGATAACATGGCAATATAAGAGGTAAAATCTTCAGTTAAGTCAAATAAGAATCAAGTAGGCAATAAGAGTGAATCCTAAATCAATTAATTCTAATTAAAGCATGTAGAAGTGAAACTAGTAAATAGGAACTCAATCATATCGAGAACAACTTCATATTCAGTGAATATAAGGACCTAAGAACCCAAATAGTCCAACTTTCCACAAATAAGTCCGAGCACCCACTCGTCACCTCGCGTACACGAACTACAATCAACATAGAATACTCAAATCCTAAGGGGAAATCCCCCACACAAAATTTGGCAAGATACTTACCTCAAAGAAGTTAAATCGATACTCAAAAATGAATTTCTCAGGTGAAATAACCTCTAGACGGCTCAAATCTAGCCAAAATAACTTCAAGGCATAAATAAAACTCATAAGGAACTATTCCGGATCATAAAGCCTCAATATTTATCAAAAATTAAAAATCAACCTAAAAGTCAACCCCCGGGCCTACACCTTAGAACCTGACGAATTTCACAAAACCCGAAAACACATTCTAATATGAGCTCAACCATACAAAAATTATTAAATTGCGATATCATTTAGTCCCTCAAACAATCATTTTCATTTTGGAAGTTTTAACAATTTCCCCAAATTTTTCACTTTGATTCTCACCATTTTGATGTTAAAACTCAAATAAAATCATGAAGTATACTTAGAAATTGATCAAGGGAACTTACCCAATGATTGTAGATGAAATTCCTCTCTTAAAGTCACCCACTCTTGGACCTAGGGTTAAAAAATATCACAAAACAAATCAAAACTCGAATTACACAGCTGAAAACAAGTTGCAGATGTTGCATTTGCGATCCAGGGTTCGCAATTGCTAACCCTTGCAAAAGCGAAGAAATCTTCCCAATTGTAAACAAGAACAGGTCTAGAAAAGGTCGCAATTGCGAAAAAAATTTGCATTTGTGAATTGGGCACCGCAATTGCGATAGAAGTGTTCGCAATTGCGAGCACACCAGAAACCAACAGTTTACCCGACATAGAAATGAGCATAACTTTCTCATACGATGTCCAAATTCGACGATTCTTTTTGCTATGGCTCCGTAATTTTGATACGGATCTAATGGCTCAATAAAAACTGAATTTGGAGCTCATTTTCTCAATGTGGTACCATTTATGCTTTAAGAAACGACGATGAAGCATAAAAACAAGCGCAACACAACCTAAACCTATTTGAAACTCACCCAAGCCGCTTGAGACCTCGTCTGAACACACCACCAAGTCTCTAATACAACATGAACCTACTCGAGGCCTCAAATCACATTAATTAACATCAAAATTATGAAACATACCAAGAATCGAACTTATGAACTTTCAAATCTTACAACTTCTAAAACTCATTGCATTAACCTATCAAATCAACCCAGAATGATGTCAAATTTTGCAACCAAGTCCCAAATGACATAACAGAGCTGTTTTAACTCTCGGAATCACATTCCGACCTCGATATCACCAAAGTCAACTATTAGTCAAACCTCTCCATCTTCCAAACTTAAATTTTTCCAACTTTCGCCGAAATGCTTCAAATTACCCTACGGGCCTCCAAATCCAAATTCGGACGCACGCCTAACTCCAAATTCACCTTACAAAGCTGTAGAGATCATCTAAAACCCATCTCGAAGTCGTTTACAGAAAAGTCAAATTCTCACTGCTTAAGCTTCCAAAACTAAAATTCTTCTTCCAATTCGACTCCGACTCATCCGGTAACTGAATTCAACCACGTACGCATGTCAATACACATAATACAAAGCTACTGAAGGCCTTATGCCGCTGAATATAACTTAAATTCTCGAAATGACCGGCCTGGTCATTACAGATAACTATTATGTAAGCAAACTCTGCCTGCAACAAGAATTGATCCAACGAACCTTCGAAGTTAATAGGAGCATATCCTCCAATATCTTAATAGTACGCTCAGACTGTTCGTCCATCTGAGGATGAAATATTGTGCTCAGCTCAACTTACATGCCCAACTCATGTTGCACTGCCCTTCAAAAATGCAAGGTAAATAGCGTACCTCGATTAGAAATGATGGTGGCCACACTGTGAAGACGAACGATCTCACGGATATAAATCTCTGCCAACCCCTCTAAATAATAAGTAACTGCCACAGGAATGAAATACGCTGACTTGGTCAGTCTATCCATAATAACCCAAACTGCATCGAACTTCCTCTGAGCTCATGGGAGTCCAACAACGAAATCCATAGTGATACGCTCCCACATCCACTCAGGAATATCTATCTTCTGAAGTAAACCACTAGGTCTTTGATGCTCGTACTTTACTTGCTAATAATTTAGACACCGAGCCATATATGCCGCTATATCTTTCTTCGTTCTCCTCCACCAATAATGTTGCCGCAAGTCCTGATACATCTTGGCGGCGCTCGGATGAATAGAATACTGGGAATTGTGGGCTTCCTCTAGAATCAACTCACGAAGTCCATACACATTAGGCACACAAACACGATCCTGAATCCTGAAAACTCCATCGTCTCCAACCGTAACCTTCTTGGCATCACCGTGCCGCACTATATCCCTAAGGACAAACAAATGAGGGTCATCATACTATCGCTCCCTGATGCGCTCAAACAATGAAGACTGAGTGATCGTACAAGCTAAAACATGATTGGACTCATCCAACCTTACGAACTGATTGTCCAAGGCCTATAAATCTAATGCAAGCGGTCTCTCACCGACTGGACTGTACACAAGGCTGCCCATACTCACTGACTTTCTACTCAAAGTATCGGCCACCATGTTGGCCTTCCCCGGATGATACAAGATGGTGATATTATAGTCTTTTAATAGCTCTAACCACCTCATCTGCCTCGAATTGAGCTCGTTTTGCTTGAACAAATACTGCAAACTCTGATGATCCATGAATACCTCACACGACAAGCCATAAAATAGTGCCTCCAAATCTTCAGTGCATGAACAATGGTTGCCATCTCTAAGTCATGAATTGGATAATTCTACTCGTGAACCTTCAACTGCCGTGAAACATATGATATTACCTTGCCACCCTACATCAATACTTCACCTAGACCAATACGAGATGTATCACAATATATTGTATAAGGCCCTAAACCTATGGGTAACACAAACACCGATGTCGTAGTCAAAGCAGTCTTGAGCTTCTGAAAACTCGCCTCACACTCGTCTGACCATCTAAACGTGGCACCCTTCTAGGTCAACCTGGTCAATGGGGTTGCTCTAGATGAGAACCCCTCCATGAACTGATGGTAATAACTCGCCAATCCCAAGAAACTCCGGATCTCTATAGCTGAAGTGGGTCTAGGTCAGTTCTTGACTACCTAAATCTTCTTAGGATCCGTCTGAATACCCTCAGCTGACACAACGAGCCCCAAGAAAGTGAATCAGCTCAACCAACACTTGTATCTTGAAAACTTAGCATATAACTAGCTGTCTTTCATGGTCTAAAGAACGATATGAAGGTGTTATTCATGCTCCTCTCGACTGCAGGAATAAATCAAGACATCATCAATGAACACAATTACAAAGGAATCCAAATAGGGCTTGAACACTCGGTTCGTCAAATCAATAAATGTTGCTAGGGCATTTTTCAGCTCAAATGATATCACAAAACCTCATCATGCCCATATCGAGTCTGAAAAGCTGTTTTATGGACATCGGATGCCCTAATCCTCAACTTATGGTATCCAGATCTCAAATCAATCTTTGAAGACATCTTGGCACCCTGAAGCTGATAAAATAAGTCATTTGTCCTTGGCAATGGATACTTGTTCTTGATGGTGACTTTGTTTAACTGCTGATAATCTATGCACATCGTCATTGATCCATCCTTCTTCTTCACAAACAACACGGGTGCACCCCAAGGCAAGACACTAGGTCTAATAAATCCCTTATCAAGAATATTTTGCAATTGCTCATTCAATTCTTTCAACTCTGGTAGGGCCATACGGTATCGCAAAATAAAAATGGGCTAAGCTGCTAGAGTCTGAAACTGTGGAGCCATCTACTACGGAGTGTGAGTAGCGGGAGTCTGTGCTCCTCCCCCGTACTGAAAGACGACTGGTGCAATAGGAAATGTGTCGGCATATGCCATACTCTCTATGAGGCCCACTAAATGGACCAACGCATCATAAGTACCGGGGTGGCAATGAATCCCTCTTGGACGTGAGCAGATCCTGCTGGAATAGTCTAGGCTAGAGCCTCCTCATCAAACTCTACCGAAGGATCCGCCTCTGGTGCTGTTGCTCGAGCTTTGGGTTGGGCCCTGCCCTTGCGTCGGCCTCTGGCACGGCCTCGACCTCGACCTCTGCCCCTCGTAGAAACTGCCACTAGGGGCTCTAGCTGATGCTCAGCTAAAGATGTGGTATGTGTTCTCACCATCTGCAAAAGAACAAGAGTATGAGAATTCGATTAGCAATGAAAGAACCAAATTTGCATGACAGAGAAGAATAGAAGTGACATTATTTCTAAACTCTGCAGCCTTAAGAAGATAAGTATAGACGTCTTTGTAGCGATCCTCCAGACTCTACTAAGCCTGCCGTGAATTGTGATACCTAGGTAACCCAGTGCTCTTATACAAACTTTTCACGACCCAAAACTCCCACTGTCGGGACCGTGATGGCGCCTAATATTTTACTTGCTAGGCAAGCCAGCGTTAGATATCATTAAACCAATTCTTAAACCTTTCGGTGATTAACAACAATTAAACCATAACAAGTTAAAAGAGTGCAAAAATCCAAAATAGTCTTAATATTTATACACAACTACACGGATCTGGAGTCATAATTCACAAACTTCTAAGATTTAACTACAAGTAAATGTTTGAAAGAAATTCAACTGTCTTCAAAACAAAGAAACAGTAAAGAGAATGTATAGAAGGGGATGTCAGGGCCTGCGAATGCCAACAGGTCTACCTTGGGTCTCCGATCAAGTGAAACCAACATCTAATCTCATAATCAGCTCAGACCAGTATCGAAATCTGCACAGAAAGTGCAGAGTGCAGTATCAGTATAACCAATCCCATGTACTGGTAAGTGTCGAGCCTAACCTCGGCGATGTAGTTATGAGTCTAAGACAAGACACCTACAAATAAACATGTACAGTATAATAATATATATACAACCAACAGCGATAAAAGAAACAAGACAAGTAATATAGAGAGGGAGACATGTTAAGGGGATCACAAGATAAATGATCACAGCAGAATTAAGATCTTCGATCAACTGATATAATTATAACAGATAAGGACAAGTAACCACATCAAGATAAAGTACACATCATCATCCTTCATGCTTTTACTCTCAACCTCACCATATGAATCAAAAAGAAACGGCACGACATCACCCTTCGTGCATTAACACTCACAAAATCATGGAACGACATCACCCTTCATGCATTAACACTCACAATATGGAATGGCATCACCCTTCATGCATTAACACTCACAAATCATGGCATAGCATCACCCTTTGTGCATTAACACTCTCCTTCACCAAAATAATGCACAATAACAACAGGGAGATAGAAATATTAAGAATAAGTCTTACTTAAACATTTGGTTCCATAATACCAACCTCAACTTTGAATCAATACTCAATCAATATCAAAATCAGTAAATGGGATAAGAACAATCAACATTACGATAAACTAGTCTAAACATGGGAAATATGATCACGGAAAGCTACAATTTCTTGAATAAGACTCACTCGCATGCTATTACTCGACAACAACAACACAGGTACTCGTCACCTCACCTATACTATGTACTCAACATTAAAACACAAAGCAATTACGCAAATAAGATATAATCCCTCAAGCCAGGGTTGACCACGACACTTATCTCGCTCCAACGGCCAAACTCAAAGATCAACCACGGATTTTCCTCTCAAGCGAGCCTCCGAACCAATAGAATCTAGCAAATTACCAACCAAACAATTCAAATAAAGCCTTAGGAACTACCCACAATTAAAAAGAATTCAATTTAGGTCATTATTGAAAAAGTCAGCAAAAGTCAACACCGGGGCTCGCTTGGTCCAAACCTGAAATTCGGACCAAATCTAGACTACCCATTCACCACTGAGCCCGGATATACCATTGGTTTTAGAACCCGACTTCAATTGAGGTCTTAATCTCCAAATTCCGAAATTCCTAGTTTCTACTCAAAACTCCCCAATTCCATCATGAAAACCCTAGATTTTGGTTGAAATCTTGTAAAATATAGTGAATGATTGAACGAAACTAGTTTTGAATCAATTACCTATGATTTAGGGAAGAAAGGTTCTTAGAAAAATTGCCTCTTGTGTTTTATGTTTTGAAAATTTAAAGAATGGGAGAAAAATCCTGTCCAAAGTCATTTTGATCAGTTGCAGGTGTCATATTTACTATCTGGGGTTTGCAAATGTGAAGAACCTATCACAAATGCGAAGGTATCCCCATTCCTACTGGCATCCAAATACAAAGGAAATCTCATAAATGCGAACCTGACCCTTTTCGCAAATGCGACCATGTGATCGCAAATGCCAAACTACTCCATTTCTCACCAAATTTCATAGACAAGTCATGAATATGGTATTGGACCTATACCGGGTTTCGAAACTAAAATACGGCCCCGATATCCAAAATGTCAAAACCTTGGTCAAACATTTCCATTTCATTAAGCCTTTAAGTTTCAAATTTTGACAAAGCCCGATATCTCGGGATCGGGACTTCCGATTTTGATTCCGGGCATACACCTAGGTCCAAAATCACGATATGGAATCATAAATTTTGGCCGAAGTCAACTCAAATGAAGCTTTTAGGAAATATTTCTCATTTTTATCAACTTTTAACATAAAAACTTTCCGGGAACACGCCCGGACTTCGCTCGCAAATCGAGGAGTTTTTAAGGCTTAAAAGCGAATTGAGTTCTAAAATATAAGATGACCTTTAGGGTCATCACACCTACCTATACTACATATGAAACTTATTTACTATAACGACCCGACTAGTCGTTTTGCATTTTTGATCCTCGTTCCCTTAAATACTACTTTCCGCGTTTGCTTTAGCTAAATTATGATTTGCGGGGGCGGGTGGTTCGGAAGTTAGAAGAATTTCGGGCAGGAGTAAGCATAGTTGCCTCTTTAAGTCTCTTTAAAAGGCCAAGTTTGACTTCGGTCAACATTTTGGGAAAACAGACCCGGAATTGCGATCCGGCAATTTCTGAGGGTCCGTGGGAAAATATGGGACATGGGCGTATGCCCGGAATCGAATTCTGAGGTCCCTAGCCCGAGTAATGGAAATTTGTGTAAAAATTATTAAGTTTAAGTTTCAAAGATTTAAATAAACTAAGAAATTATTGTTTTCATAGGTATCGGGTTTGGATTTCGATTCCGAAACTTGGTACAAGTCCGAAATATCATATAAAACCTACCCGTAAAGTTTGGTGTCAGTCCGAGCAGTTTTAGGGCGTTTTGACCCGTTGATAGGAAGTTGAGAACTTGAAGTTCTTTAAATTGGATCAATTGGTTTCGGGGTCCGATTCCTTGAATTAATAATGTTTTGGGTGTTCCGAAGGTTCGACTAGGTCCGCCTTGTGATTTCAGACTTGTCGGTATGCTCGGGCGGGGCTCGGGAGCCCCGAGCATCAAATGGTCGAGGTTTGAGCGAAGTTGGACTTTGAAAAGAAACATCTTCTGCTGCATCTGTCAAAACCGCTTCTGCGGCTCCTTGACCGCAGAAGCGGTGAACGCATACGTGGCCATTCTACCGCAGAAGCGGAAAAGGGAGAAAGGAAGGGAGATCGCAGATGCGGCCTTGGGACCGCAGAAGCGGTCCCGCCTGTGCGAACAGGCGACCGCAGAAGCGGTCTGGTCATCTTCCCCCTGAATAGCAGAAGCGGCTAAAATACCGCATAAGTGGTCTCCGCAGGTGCGGAAATGAACCCGCAAAAGCGAAAATCGCTGGACCAGTGGAGTTTATTTAATACGAACTCCAACCCTTCTCTCTCTTTTCTTATCCGATTTTGGGGTGATTTTGGAGCTTTCAAAGGGAGGGTTTCAACACACATAACATGGTAAGTAATCCTCACACACTCTTAGCTTAAATACATGGACCTTAGCTAGATTTAACGCAAAAACATCAAATAAAATCAAGGGTTAGGACTAGACCTAGGGCTTTGGTAAAAATTATGATTTAACCACCTAATTAGGTATGTAATGGACAAAAATTTACATATTAGTAATCCTAAGGTTATAGAGAATAATTTCTTCGAAAATCTCGGAATTCAGGCACGTGGGCCCGGGGTCGAAATTTAGTAAACTTGCGGGAAAGGTTGGGAAATCATTTACTTAGCTGGAATTAAACCTTGTGAGCATTTATTGATTAGTTCTTGCCTTATTTAAACTAGTTGGTGCTTGTTCGGCTTCGAATTGAGCTTGGAACCTAGTCTTGTGATCGAAAGAGCGCTTCACAGCGAGGTGAGTCTCCTTTCTAACCTTGTAAGAGGGAATTATCCCCTTAGGTTTTGTGTTGAGTACTTGTTGCTAAATGCGGGGACTACGCAAGCGTTAGGTGACGGGAGCCCGTGCGTAGCTACTACTATGTTAGATGTCCGGGTAGCTTAGGACCTATCCGTTATGTCAAATTGTTGTCATGAACACCTAGTATGCACTAGAGACTTAAAAATGAGGAGATGAGCTTCTTTTTTTCTACGGTTGATCATGTTTGATTTGGTATTTTTGACCATTTATGTGTCATGTATGCGAACTTGATATTTTATTCTTATTTGTGGATCGGGCCGATCTCCTCGATATGAATAGATGCATCTATAGGCGCACCGTCGACCCTCGGCAAGTGCACATTTATTTCTGCTGGTTCGGGCCGTCGACTCAGCATTATGTGCGCATGTTAATTGTGGGAAAGCCTATATGCTTCGTTTTTGCCATTATCTCCCTTGATAAATTATAAACTCGATATTATAATATTCTTGACTTATACTACATGCTATAACTTGTCGTTACTTGCAAAAATTCCATGTTTGATCATGCCATATTCACATTTATGTATATATACCTATATTAATTGACCTTAGTAAGTATCGAGTCGACCTCTCGTCTCTACTTCTTCGAGATTAGACGGGATACTTACTGAGTACACATTGTTTATGTACTCATGCTACACTTCTGTACTTAAATGTACATGGTTTGAGGCAGGTCGATCCGGACATCACTCGGGTGCGTATCAGTGAGCACTTCCTGGGACTTCTACGGTGAGTTGTCTTCTTTCTCATGCCGACCCGCAGCCGAAGGAGTCTTTTCCTGTATTTATGATTTTCTTTCTATTCTGATTCAGACAGTAGGATAGTGTTTTGTATATTTTTTTGTGTATACTCTACTGGTCGCTCGTAGCTAGTGACA
This sequence comes from Nicotiana glauca, assembly GCA_026770625.1. NCBI lineage: Eukaryota > Viridiplantae > Streptophyta > Magnoliopsida > Solanales > Solanaceae > Nicotiana > Nicotiana glauca. Next base: position 65,289 of record MU768436.1, read on the forward strand.
CCGGGTTCTGGCACACACTGTAGAGAATATTCATTTTTGGGATTTGTATGACTATGCCAGTACTTTATGATTTTGCTACTTTTCTTCATTTACTTGAAAAATGTTAGTATATCTGATTTGGTTAAACAAAAAAAAATAGAGATTTAATCATAATTCCGCAGGTGGCTGGCCTAACTATGGTGTTAGGCGCCATCATGACCTATTTAGGCAAAATGGGTCGTGACCTTTACCCTACCTAATCAAATTTTAACTTAATTATATGGTCATATATAATTTATAAATTATATATTAATTAGTTTTAAATGAATATCCCTTGATTTTAACCTTATAATTTAGTAAATTCCAAAATACCCTTACAATTCCTTATTTACCCAAACAAACGCCAATCTTTCTAAAGAATTTTCCTCTTTCTCTCTTTGAAATCAGCCCTCTTTTATACCGATTCTACAAGGTTTTTTCTTCTAAAGGTCATAATTTTTTCTAACAATGGCGAAGAAAGGAATTACTTTTTCTCTATTTGAATTTTGCCATGGCTGAAGTTTGGAGCGTTTCTAGGCTTCCTCTTTTCTTGTCGATGTTCTGATGGCGGGATAGCAATAGATGTATATTAATTATTTGGTTGGATTGTTCGAATTGAAATACTCAATCAATAAATTTTAAAGGTGTTTGACTCTCCACCATTGACAACCATTAAAAAGCATCGAAACTTTGAATTCAAATTCGAATTTTCAAAAAATATTTTTTTTGTTTAGATTGGGTGTTATTGTAAATGATTGAGAATATTTTATGGATTTTATATCTTGATTTTTAGGGTATTTGGTAAAGATTATATTTGATTTGACTGAATTATCAGATTGAAATTCGAATAAGAAGCCGCAGAACATACCACATACAAAACATATACAAAATACACACAAAAGATTAATGTATAAAATTTGTATGAAAAATATATTAAAGTTGTATGATATTGTAGTTGTATTTAGCTATGTAAGAATGATGTATGAAAGTTGTGGATAAGTTTTATAGTATATAATTAGTTGTATGAAATTTATTTTAGTATGTACATTATTGTAGATATGTCAAATTTTATATTAATTTTGTATGAAATTTATTTTTAATTTGTACGTTTCTATACCAAACATTAGTTTTTTCTTAAAAAATAGAATTATGGCAAAGAGAGAGAATAATTACGCTAATTGTGGCTTAAAACAGGTAAGACAACTGGAAGGAGTCTTATTTAGATGGAAGGACAATTTGAACTTTGTTCCTTTCAATTACGCCATTTTCCAAGCAATAAATCCCCTAAATTTAGATACTAATAATGAATTGTATATAAATTATAAGAAAAACTTATTTAGAGCGGGTAATATATAAAACTTAGACAATTTTGAAAAATAAGTTTCAAATATTATATATGAAGAAAAAATCCCCTAAGTCTCGTTTGGTATGAGGAATAATGAATAATTAATTCCGGGACTAAATTTAAGAAGAGTTTATCCCATGTTTGGTTGGGAGAAAATTATGGTATAATTAATTTCGGGATTAGTTATACTAATTTCGAGATTATAATATTTTTTTATCCCTATTGGAAGGTAAAATAACTAATACTGGAATAATTAATCATGGGATAACTTCTTTCCAAACAAACAACCCCAAATAGTATGATTGTCATGACCCAATTTCTCCCTCCGTGAACTGTCTTGACGGCACCTAGTCTCTACGACTAGGTAAGCGTAATACATTGCGAAAATGAAACAAAAGCATGAGCATTAACTACTAACAGTAACAATTATCTAATAAGCAACGGAATGCCACTCGGCATATACAATTATCACTTCAGAAATGAACCGAACATTACCCAAAACTCGAAAACTCGCAAGTCACAAGCTACCTATAAGTTTTAAATGTTCCATACATCATTTCTACATAAAGAAAGAGAAATGAACATAGGGGGATAGAGGGAGACTTCGAGGATTTGCAGGCGCGGACAGATGTACCTTGAAGTCTCCAATGAGCAGCAGCGACTGCAACTAGTGATAAAGCTGGTACAATGAACCTGGATCTACACATGAAAAATATGTGTAGGAAAGGGCATGAGTACACCACAACGGTACCCAAGCCTAACCTCAGTCGAGTAGTGACGAAATCAGGCCAAGGCCCTACTGGTATAAATATAATGAAATAAGACAGAATGAAATATCACAGTAAAAGTAAATACGGAAATCTAAAAGTGATAGAATCAATGAAAAACAAGAGCTCAGAACACGGTGATAACAACAGAGGATCTCCCGGAATACCGTCCCGTAGTCCCAAACGTAAATGTGCAGGGCTGGGTGATCTCCCGGAATACCGTTCCGTAGTCCAAAAGTAAATATGCAGCTCAACTAATATAAACAACAATCACAGCAAGAAAGCCTACAACTTAGACTATGTTCAAAACAAAGAAAGCATGTAATTTCACTAAACATGTTGCACAGAGTTCAAATAGGCACTTAAAACATAAAGGCATGCTTTTCTAATCTAAACAGGATAGTACATATGCTGGTGCAGTTCAAACAAGGAGAAAACATGTTATGACTTAGTTAAAAATAGAATTTTATAACAAATAGCCCATGTACGTAACATCCGGCTCCGAATGGACCAAATTTAGCCAAAACCAATTACATAACATAAATACAACTACAAGAAACTAATCTAACTATTGAAATTAAGCTAAGTCAAGAAATTAGAAAAATTGCCCAAAAAGCCTCCCTGGGGACCACTTCTCGAAATCGGGTAAAAGTCACAAAATATGAATACGCATTTACTCACGAGTCTAACCATACAAAATTTACTCAAATTCGATTCTCGATTAAAACCCCAAAATTTTGCCTAAGAACTTTCTCAAATTTTCCCAATTTTCGCCCCAAATCCGATATTAAATGATGAAATTAAGCACGATTACTGGGATATAACAATAAAGGATTTAGGAATCATTAACCAATGACTTTCTCTGAAAATCTCTCAAAATTTTGCCTTCAATTGAGCTCCCAATTCAATTTTGTGATATGAACTCAAAACCCTCATTTTTGAACTTTAAAATCTACCCAGGCATGCCCTTCTTTGCGAACGCAGTCAAAGCCTCGCATTCGTGAAGCACAAAAAATACACTGCTCAACCTACCTCTTTCGTGAACGCGAGAGCCCTCTCGCGAACGCGTAGCTTCACCTGCCAGATCCTTCGCGAACGCGTTGTCCTCTACGCGAATGCGTAGAAGAAATCCTTAGAGTCCAGGTGTTCCATCTTTCCCATCGCAAATGCGTTCAACTCCTTGCATTTGCGATGCTTACACTGGCCACACCTTTGCGAACGCGAGCTCCCCTTCGCGAACGCGAAGAACAAATCTCTGCAACAAAAATACCAAAAAATCTGCTATCTTTCCAAAGTCCAAAATGATCCGTTAACCACCCGAAACTCACCCGAGGTCCCCGGGACCTCAACCAAACATACCAACCAATCTTAAAAACACCATAAAACTTAGTCGAGCCCTCAAATTACATGAAACAACGCTAAAATCGAGAATCACCCTCTAGTCCAAACTTAAAGAACTTGAAACTTCAAAAATCTACAACCGATGTTGAAACTAACCAAACCACGTTCGATTGACCCCAAATTATGTACACAAGTCATATTCAACACTACGGACCTACTCCAACTCCCGAAATTGGATTTTGACCCAGATATAAAAAATTCCACTACTGGTTCAAAACTCCAAAAATTCGACTTTTGCCATTTCAAGCCTAAATGAGCTACGAACCTCCAAAACACCATCCGGACACGCCCCTAAGCCCAAAATCACCAATATAACTAACGGAATCGACGAAACTCCATTCTGGAGTCGTCTTTACATAGTTCCAACTACGGTCCAAATTCTAAGACCTAAACTTCTGTTTGGGGACTAAGTTTCCTAAAACACTCCAAAATTCAAAATGAACCCTTCCCGGAAAGTCACAATAGCAGAAATAGTTAGGGGGGAAGGAGTTAATAGGGTATTGGGGCTCTAACTCTCAAAATGACTAGCCAGGTCATTAGATCCTCCCCCTCTTAAAATAATGGTTCATCTTCGAATAAGCATAGAGACATACCTGAAGTGGTGAAAAGATAAAGATAACAGCCACGCATATCCTGCTCGATCTCACAAGTCGCCTCCTCGACCGACTGACCCCGCCACTGAACCTTTGATGATGCAATGCTCTTTGACCTCAGCTTCCAAACTTGCCTGTACAAAATAGCCACTAGCTCCTCAACATTAGATAGATCTTTGTCCAATTGGAATAAGATGAAATCCAACACGTGAGACGGATCACCGGGATATATCCGGAGCATCCAAACATGAAATACCGAATGAACTTTTGCTAGGCTAGGAGGTAAGGAAAGCTCATAAGCAACCTCTCCAACATGCCGCAACACCTCAAAGGGACCAATAAACTTTGGTCTCATCTTGCCTCTCTTTCAGAACCTCATAACGCCTTTCATAGGCGAAACCCAAAAAAGGACCTGCTCTCTAACCTGAATAAAGCATCATGAAACTTCTGGTTCGCATAACTCTTCTGTCTTGACTAGGCTATGTGAAGCCTATCCTGAAACACCTTAACCATCTCCAAGGCATACTAAACCAAGTCCGTACCCAATAATCTGGCCTCGCATGGCTCAAAAACATCCACTGGGAACCGACACCGCCTACCATATAGAGCCTCAAACGGTGCGATCTGAATGTTAGAGTGATAACTGTTGTTGTAGGAAAACACCGCAAGTGGAAAGAACTGATCCCAAGAACCTCCAAACTCTATCACACACGCACGGAGCATATCGTTAAGAATATGATTAGTGCGCTCGGATTGCTCGTCTATCTGAGGGTGAATGCTGTGCTCAACTCCACCCGAGTCCCAACTCATAATGTACGGCTCTCCAAAATCATAATGTAAATTGAGTGCCCCAGTCAGAGATGATAGATACAGGAACGCCATGAAGTCTGACAATCCCACAGGTATAAACTCGAGCTAGCTACTCGAAAGAATAGGTAGTCATCATAGGAACGAAATGAGTTAACTTGGTCAGCCTATCCACAATCACCCAAACTGCATCAAACTTCCACAGAGTTTGTAGGAGTCCAAAAATGAAATCCATAGTGATCTGCTCCCACTTCCACTCCGGAATCTCTAACTTCTGAAGCAACCCACATGGTCGTTGATGCTCATACTTCACCTGCTGGAAATTTAGGCACCGAGCAACATACTCCATTATGTCCTTTTTCATCCTATGCCACCAATAATGTTGCCTCAAGTCCTGATACATCTTCGCATCACCCAAATGAATAAAGTATCGCGAGCTATGAGCCTTCTGAAGAATCAACTCACGCAAACCGCCTAAATTAGGCACACATAGCCTACCCTGCATCCTCAAAGTACCATTGTCCCCAATAGTAACCTTCTTAGAATCACCCTGCTGGAATGTAAGCTTAAGGACAAGTAGATGGAGGTCATAATAATGACGCTCCCTGATATGATCATAAAGAGAAGACCGAGAGACCACACAAGCTAATACTCGACTAGGCTCAGAAATATCTAATCTTACAAACTGGCTGGCTAAGGCCTGAACATCCAATGCCATGGTTCCTCTCTGCTACAAGTAGATAAGCTAAAATACCCAAGCTTTCTGCCCGACGAATCAAAGTATCGGCCTCCATATTAGCCTTCCCCGGGTGGTACAAAATAGTGATATCATAATCCTTAAGCAGCTCTAATAACCTTCTTTTACACAAATTAAGATACTTCTGCTTGAACAAATGCTGCAAACTCCGGTGATCAGTGTAGATCTCACAGGGGACACCATAAAAATAGTGCCTCCAAATCTTTAAGGCTGAACAATAGCGGCTAACTCAAGGTCATGGACATGATAGTTCTTTTTATGCACCTTTGGTTGTCTGGACTCATAGGCAATCACCCAACGGTCCTGCATCAACACTGTGCCGAGGCCAATTCGCGACCCATCACAATAAATTATATAAGATACTAAATCTGAAGGCAACACCAATACTGGGGATGTAGTCAAAGTTGTCTTGAGCTTTAGGAATCTCTTTTCACACTCTTCAGTCCATCTGAACGGAGCACTCTTCTGGGTCCGCCTAGTCAAGGGTGCTGCAATAGAAGAAAATCCCTCAATAAATCGACAGTAATAACCCGCCAAACTAAGAAAACTCTGGATCTCTATAGCTGAGGATGGTTTGGGCCAACTCTGTACTGCCTCCACCTTCTCCAGATTCCACCTTGATCCCTTCACTCGATACTACGTGACCAAAAATGCCACTGAACCCAACAAGAACTCACATTTTGAGAACTTTGCATATAACTTCTTTTCTCTCAAAGTCTAAAGCACTATCCTCGGGTGCTTCTCATGATCATCCCGACTCTAGGAGTACACCAGACTGTCGTCAATAAAGACAATGATGAATGAGTCAAGATAAGGATGAAATACATTGTGTATCAATGCATAAATGTTGTTGGGATGTTGGTCAGCCCAAATGACATCACAAGGAACTCATAATGACCATACCGAGTCCTGAAAGCAGTCTTCAGGATATTTGGCTCCCGAATCTTCAACGGATGGTAACCTGAACACAAATCAATCTTGGAAAACACTCTAGCACCCTGTAAGTGATCAAATAAGTCATCAATACGAAGAAAAGGATACTAATACCTCACTGTAACTTTGTTCAACGAGTTATAATCGATGCATATACGTAAAGAACCATCCTTTTTCTTCACAAATAAGACAAAATTACCCCAAGGTGACACACTGGACTGAATGAAGCCCTTATCAAGCAATTCATGTAATTGTTCCTTACACTCCTTCAACTCAGGAGGGGCCATATGATAAGGAGGAATAGAGATGGGCTGAGTGCCCGACAATAAATCAATGTCAAAGTCAATATCTCTATCAGACGGCATGCCCGGAAGATCAACTACAAACACATCAGGTTAATCCCTTACTACCGGGATTGAATCAACTGTAGGGGTATCAATACTGACATCTCTCACATAAGCTAGATATGCGTTACACCCCTTCTCAACCATTCATTGAGCTTTAAGAAATGAAATAACTCTCCTGGTGATGTAATCTAAGGTACCCCTCAACTCTAATCACGGTAAACCTAGTATAGCCATTGTCACAGTCTTAGTGTGACAGTCAAGAATAACACAATGGGGCGACAACCAGTCCATGCCAAAGATAACATTAAATCTACCATGATGAGCAATAACAAATCGGTTCTGGTCTCAAAACCACTTAGAGTAATCAAAGACGACCGATAAACGTGGTCCACAACCAAAAAAACTCTCCCACAAAAGTAGACACATTAACAAGGGAACTCAAAGAATCTCGAGATACGCCCAAATGTAGGGAAAAATAAGATAACACATAAGAATAAGTGGAGCCTGGATCGAATAGAACCGATGCATCTCTGTGACAGACTGGAACAATACCTGTAACGACATAATCAGAAGCAATAGCCTTTGTACGTTCAGGAAAGGCATAGCCTGGCCTCGCCCTTTAGGGTGACTTCTACCACCCCGACCTCCACATCGGGCTTGCTGAGCAGTAGGGTGGCAGATGGTGTTGTAATTATAGCCTGAGGACCTGGTGGAGCATGTTGTGTCTGAGAAGTCTATAGAGGTGCACCCCTCCTAAGTCTGGGGTAGTCCCTTACCATATGGAAAGTGTCGCTACACTCAAAAAAAGCTTTGGGAGGACGTACCGACTGTGACTGGATCGGGCCAGGTCTGCTCGACTGATCGCTAATAGCACCATTTTCATGAAGCACACTAGATACTGGAGGTACATAATAAGGCTACAAGGATCTAGGAGGAGCTGGAATACCACTGGCGGCCGGAAGAGCTGAATGAACGAGGCAACTCACATAACCCCTACCATGACGAACTCCAGTTGGGGAACGGGCACCAGAATAATGGCCTGACTCTCGAGACCTCTTGTCCTCTCTTTCCTACCTATCCCGAGCAAGCATGCCCTCCACTCTCCTAGCAATACTCACCACCTGCTGATACGAGATGTCAATCTCTAAATCCCGGGCCATGCTAGTCCTAACGCTAGAATGAGTCCCTTGATAAACTAATGGACCCTCTCTCGAACAGTAGAAATAAAAGGTCGGTGCATGTCTAGCCAAGTCACTAAAACGGACTGCATACTCTGAAACAGTCATAGCACCCTGGCGCAACTGCTCAAACTCCGCGCGCTATATGTCCCTGAGGCTCTGAGGGACATACTCTCTCAAAAATATCTAAGAACTGAGTCTATGTAAGGGAAGCTGCCTCAGTCGGACTGTCCAACCCATAAGTACGCCACCACTGATAGGCTACTCTCAAAGCTGAAAAACAGTGAAAGGAACCCCACTCGACTCTGCTATGCCCATAGTGCAAAGGATATGGTGGAACTCCTCTAAAAATCCCTGAGCATCCTCTGATGCTAGACCACTGAATGTAGGAGGATCGTAATTCTTGTACCTCTCAAGCCTTCGGTGCTCCTCCTCTGAAGATGTTGCCCTACCCTTAGGCTGAACTGGGCTATAGGTGGTACTGGTATAAGCTCTGAAATCTGAACAAACCTAAACCCGCTGCTCTAGGGTACGGGAGGCGGGAGTCTGTGCTTTTCCCCTGACCTAAGATGTGGCTGGAGCAAGGGGAATTAATCCTGCCTGAGCTAGAATGTTGTACATGCTCATGAACTGTGCAAGGGTCTCTTGAAGAACTGGAGTAGTTGTAGTAAGCATATCAGGTGCTTGGGCTCCGACTGGGACTGCTGGCGGCTCCTCGATAGCAGCTCGCTCGGGTGCTCTGGCTGCACCACATGGACGTCCTCGAACTCTACCCCGACCCCAGGCAGCTCTAGTAGGGGATGCGGGTGCCTGGTCATCTCTGGTAGCACGTGTCCTCAACATATATGAGAGAATAGAAGATAGAAGTTTAGAATTTCAATGTCAATAATCTTGAACGACAAGGAATCAAATGATAAGTGGAATTTTCCTAACAGTTCCATAGCCTGCCGAAGATAAGTGCAGATGTCTCCGTACCGATCCGCGAGACTCTAATAAATCGGGTTGTGACTTATGACTCCTATGAAGCTAAAGCTCTAATATCAACTTATCACGACCCAATTTCTCCCTCCGTGAAATTTTGTGACGGCACCTAGTCTCTATGACTAGGTAAGTCTAACACATTGTAGAAATGAAACAAAAGCATTGTCACACCTCCTTTTTCCTACCCCCGGAAGGGAGTAATAAAGGGAGTTTTTCCAATTAAAGGACAATCGAAATGGGATTATTTTATTAAGAGATTCAGAGTCGCCACTTGGGAGATTTATGGTGTCCCAAGTCACCGGTTCAAATCCCGAATCAAGGAATGGATTGACTTTGTATTACAGTCCGCGAACCAGAAATCTGGGTAAGGAATTCTGTTAACCAGGGAGAAGGTGTTAGGCATTCCCGAGTTCCATGGTTCTATCACGGTCGCTCAATTGTTATTATTGGCTTAATTACCTGATATGTGCATTTTAACTTTAAAACCGCTTTTAATCAATTAATTTTTAAGAATAATTCAATATTATCAAAAATACGTTTTGAACCACGTCACATAAATGCACCCGCAGTCCGCAACACATTTTATCTAACGTTGAGATTTGAATTTGGGTCATATAAATGCACACCCGAGTTTAGGAAGGTAAATTAGTAAAATAACGCGCCTAAAGCAACTACGTATTTTTAACTTTATGAGGGCCATGGAAATTTTCTAAATTGCACGCCTCGAATTCTAAGGATTTTCAAAAGAAATAATTAAATGAGGGCTACGCATTTGAGATTTTATTTGGCGCATCGCATCTCGACTCCAATTTTAAAGGACATTCAAAATAAATTCTGGAGGGCCATAAACTATGTGATCTCATTTTACTTATGGCGCACCTCAATTCTAATTTAAAGGAGTATTTGAATTAAACTTGGAGGGCCATAAATTATTGGTGTTGTCTAATATGGCTCGCCTCCACTAGTTGGAGAAAATTAATCAGTCAAACATTAATGGGTAAGAATTCTACCATGGTTTAGGCTGACAACTTATTTTAAAATAAAGGGAAGGGGGTTAATGGTTAATAATTGGGCCTAGCATGAGGCCCAATAGCCTATGTACTTGAATACTATTCCAAATGGAAATTTCAATGCCATTCCATGTCGGGCCCAAGAAAGAGCCCAATTCAACAGACCATGAAATCCCTAGCTCGAATCCGCAAGATGCCTACTGCTAGCATTTACAATTACTGATCAAATTATTTTAAGGAAAATCCACCAACTAATGATTGAAAATTCACAATTGAACCATTCTTAATACTAACATGTTATTGTTCAAGTCTCATGACAACTAAATAAATCCAAAATCAGATACACAATTCAAGCTAATATTTCTAAAGAGATAATCGTCAGACCTTTTCCATTTTGAGATATCATGTATCTTATCACTTATAAACCAAATAATTAAGTAAAAGGGAGTGTTTACTAGCATGCACTCACCTAAATGCATCTATACACATTACTTGAATAAAACTGGGGTGGGATCCTCACATAACCAATAAATCCAACAAACTTGTGTGCACCTGAAACCAGGCATATTACTGCGTGGAACTTGATTCTCATGGATTTATATATAGCTCTTAATCCATTTGAAAGAAAGGGAAATATCTCAACAACTAAACATGATGAACTAAACTACACAAGCAGGATAACCAGCTACATGATCCCAAAGGAAAGAAAGCAACCCAAAATCTTAAAAAAAATTATATGCCCTTTAATAACAACTCATTTAAATCAAAATGGCTGCTGAACCTCTCCAAATTCATGAAGAATGGGACAACAACAACAGCTCAAACGTCTTCATAGGAAAGACCAATCTACAGTATGACTATCAGTGGCTACGGAAGTGTAGAAATAACATTAAACAAAGACTGCTTCTACAAATTCATCTTGATCAAATCAAACCCAACGTTCATCCATTCTCACACATTAAGAGATGTGATAAATACTTGGAAATGGAAGGATATAAGAGGTGAGGGATCAGCAGTAACAGTATAGCAGAGAGAAACCTAGAATTGATCAATGGAACAGTAGGATCTACTTGGGGAAGACCGGAGAAACAAGCAGAAAACAACCGGTAAACCAGTTCTTTAACCAAAATGAAGCTTAGCTAGTCCACAAAGCAGTTCAATCGAATGTAACTCAGCTAGTTTCAGCCCAAACTTAGAATAGCTAAATTCAATCCATCCCAAAACTAAGTGATTTAGAAATGGTTCCAGCAAAGTGAAAGCTAAGAAAATCTGAGAAAAATTTCAATGGAACAGTACTTCTCTAATTTTCAGTCGTCTTTGATTTTCTGATTTTTTTTATCTCTTCCAATCTCTACCTTGCAAGGCAAGAATAAGATGCCTTTATAGGCAAGCAAATAGGGCAGACTTCAGGTTTTTAATTTTGCCCTCTGTCCCCTCTTCAATCCTTATTTTTAGCTTAAAAATCCCTTAATTATTGACTTATTGGTAGAGCTAATCCACTACAAGTCTGAAATTCAATTAAAGACCCCCACCCAAACTTCCTAGAAGCTTCTAAATATGTTACCAAAAGATTCCCTAATCTAGACTACCCAAATTATCCCCCACACCCCGTGAAATTACAAACCTTGGACCCACACTGCCCAAGTACCTTTGGGCCTCTGCTTCTTCAAGTTTTAAATAGCTAATTGGGCTCCTTACCCTTAGCGGACCTAATTTCAAATTTAGGCAGATGAATTCCCCAAATGACATAAGAAAACAAATAGGCCCCAATTCTGAATTCTAGACATGAACTCTAAAAATGAAGAAGAAATAATAAAAGGAAGAAGTAAGATAAGGCAAAAGACAATTAGCAAATAATAACATAGAAATTAATTATGTCTTAGCCTCTTATTATCACCTAATTAAACGACTGAAAACAAAACCTAAAAATTCTAAGCCTGACTGAGATGAAGAGGAAAGGAGATACCGGCTAGATCGATGACCCCCAAAGTGATAACACTGGTGCAAAGAACCTCGACTTCGTGGTGTGAATTGTGACATCGAGCATTAGCCAGAATTTCTCCAATGGCATGTGCTCTTTGTCACAGTTCTCATTATGAGTCAAGAACGGGGAGGAAATAGAAATGTTGACCCATCAGAGATTTATGACCAAGCTTAACCATCAAGCACAAGCGAACCTTCAACCGCTCAACCCCTAATCGAAACTAATCGATTTCACGCATGCAACACCAAGGAGAGGCTTGACTGAGCAGAGCTCAAAAGAAAGAAGACAAAGGATTTCAGTGCTACCTTTGATCTCTAATTTGGAGAAAGTGAGCGATTTGGGAAAGGATACAAGGGTGGATTAGAAATGAAGGTGTAACGGTAGTTATGTGGTCAAGTTTTGAGGGGGTTTGGAGGTTAACCGCCATCTCCGGCGAGTTCCGGTGAGCGATGATTGATGGTGAGAGATGCGGGTGAAGGAGGGGACACAAATAGGTCTTAGGTTTAACTGATAAAGTTTGGACATTTTTAATTAAAAGAAGACGGTTCCACGGTCGTTGGATAAGATATAGGAAAGGCCAAGATTAAATTGGAATTAAACGACTCAAAACGACGTAGTATTATCACCCTACTACGTCGTTTCAAGGTCTCAAGGCTAGGGACTTGGACCGGGTCAGGGGCAATTTAGGTGAAAATAGTTGGGTTTGGGAGATTAGAATTAAAAAAGCCCAAACTTTCAGCTTTCTTCTCCTTTTAATTCAATTCTTTTCAATTTTTTCCAAAAATCCTTTTTCTTCTTTTTCCAAAATTAGATTAACACCTAAATTAAATCCTAAAACCTAATTAACCTCTCAAAAACACTAATTAAAACCAAATAGTAATTTTCATAATTAATAAAGGAACACTAACTGAAAGAAAACTACTCAAAAATCAAAAATTAAAACTAAAAGTGCAAGTTAACTCCTTTTGTAATTTTTCTTTTTATAAAACAACTTAGTTAATTAATTAATCCTAACATCTCAAATTAAATCCTAAATGCAAATGCACATATATTTTTATATTTTTCATTAATTAAAATAAAATAAACATGCACAGACAAATGCAAACAATTAACAGAAAATGCCACGAAAATCCATAAAATTGCAAATAATGAAAAAAAATTATTTTGTTTTGAAATTATGGGAGTAATTCATGTATGGAAAAAATCATGTGCTCACAAGCATGAACATTAGCTACTACTAATAGTAACAGTTATCTAATAAGAAACTAAATTCCACTCGGCATATATAATTACCACATCAGAAATGTACCGAACATTACCCAAAACCCGGAAACTCGCAAGTCACAAGCTACTAAGAAGTATTAACAATTTTATACATCATTTCTATAGAAAGAAAGAGAAATGAACATAGGGGGATAGAGGCTGGTACGATGAACCTAGATTTGCACACAAAAAACATGTGTAGGAAAGGGCATGAGTACACCACAACGGTACCCATTAAGTTCCAAGCCTAACCTCGGTCGAGTGGTGACGAGATCAGTTCAGGGCCCTACTGGTATAAATATAATGAAATAAGGTAGAATAAACTATCACAGTAAAAGTAAATACGGGAATCTAACAGTAATAGAATTAACAAAAAACAATAGCTCAGAATATGGTGATAACAATAGGGGATCTCCCAGGATACTTCCCATAGTCTCAAACATAAATGTGTGGGGCTGGGGGATCTCCCGGAATACCGTTCTGTAGTTCCAAAGTAATTATACAGTGGATCTCACGGAGTACCATTCCATAGTCCCAAAGTAAATATGCAGCTCAACCAATTTAAACAACAGTCAAAGCAAGAAAGCCTACAGCTTAGACTAATTTCAAAACAAAGAAAGCAGGTAATTCACTAAACATGTTGCACATAGTTCAAATACGCAGTTAAAATACGTAGGCATGTTTGTCTAATCTAAACAGGAAAGTACATATGCTAGTGTAGTTCAAACAAGGAGAAAACATGTTATGACTTAGTGAAAAAAGGAATTTTACAACAAATAGCCCATGTACGTACTCGTCACCTTACGTACACCGCGCTCATATATCAAACAGTACTAAATCCTAAGGGGAGTTCCCCCACATAAGGTTAGGCAAGTCACTTACCTCAAACCAAGCTCAAGCAATTCGAAACAATGCTCTTTCCACGAATATACATCTTCGAATGGACGAACACTAGCCAAAACAAATTACATAACATAAATACAACTACAAGAAACTAATCTAGCTATTGAAATTAAGCTAAGGCAAGAAATTGGAAAAATCTCCCAAAAAGCCTCCCCGGGTCACATCTCGGAATACAAAATACGAACACGCATTCACTCATGAGTCTAACCATACCAAATTTACTCAAATTCGATACCAAAACCTCGATCAAAACTCCAAAAATTGGCCTAAGAACTTTTATCAAATTTTCCCAATTTTTCATCCCAAATCCGAAATTAAATGAAGAAATTAAGCATAGATTAAGGGGATATAGCCATAAAAGAGTTGGGAATCATTACCCATGACTTTCTCTGAAAATCTCTGGAAATTTCGCCTTCTACCGAGCTCCCAATTAAATTTTATGATATGAACTCTAAACCCTCATTTTTTAACTTTAAATTCTGCCCAGGCATGCCCTTCTTTGCGAATGCAGTCGAAGCTTACGTTCGCGAAGCACAAAAAATTCACTACTCAACTTCCCTCTTTATTGAACGCAAGCGCCCTCTTGCGAACGCATAGCTTCACCTGCCAGACCCTTCACGAACGCATTGTCCTCCACACAGATGCATAGAAGGAATCCTTGGGGTCTAAGTGTTCCCTCTTTCCTCTTCGCGAACACGTTCAACTCCTCGCGTTCGCGATTGTAACGACCCGACCGGTCGTTTCGATCCCTAGTGCTTTGTTCAGCAGTCTGAGGCCACGAACAACTTCATTTCAGGAATTGTTACTTGTTCGCATGGTCGGAATTTAAATCCAGGAAGATCGGAATTAAATTTAAATGAAAATTCTCATTTGAGAAGCTTAAAGTTGAAAGAATGAACTAGGACTGAAATTTTCAGTAAACGACCTCAGAATTAGGATCTGAAGGTTCCATCAAGTTCGTATGATGATTTCAGACTTGGGCGTATGCCCGGATTGGGTTTTGGATAACCCGGGAGCATTTTGATGCCTACTGAGGAAGTTACTATTTTAGAAGGAATTTCATAAGTTTGGTTTGAAGTGAATTTAGGTGTTATCAATGTCCGTTTGGAATTTCGAGACTGGGAGTAGCTCTGTATGGTGATTCTGGAGTTGGGAGCGCGATCGGAAGTGAATTCGGAGGTCCGTAGGTCATTTTGAAGCCATTTGGCTAAAGTTAGAAATTTGAAGGTTTTTGGGAAGTTTAACCGGAGGTTGAATTTTTTATATCGGGGTTGGAATCCAATTCCGAAAGTTGGAGTAGGTCTGTAATGTCAAATATGACTTGTGTGCAAAATTTGAGGTCAATCGGACGTGATTTGATAGGTTTAAGCATCGAAAGTAGAAGTTGGAGGTTCTAAAGTTCATAAAGCTTGGATTGGGAGTTGATTCATGATTTTAGCATTATTTGATGTGATTTGAGGCCTCGATCAAGTCCATAATATATTTTGGGACTGGTTGGTGTGATTGGTCGGGGTCCCGAGGGCCTCGGGTGTGTTTCGGGTTGTAATCGCGCTATTATTTGACGTTTCAACGTCGTTTATTTGGACATAAAGGGGTACCATATTAAAGAAATGAGATATAAATTAATTTTTTATTGAACCATTAGAACCGTATCATAATTTCGGAGTCATAGCAAAAAGAATCATCGAATTTGGACATCGTATGAGGGAGTTATGCTCATTTCCGTGTCGGGAAAAATTGCAGGATTCTAGTGCGAAGATTTGTTCTTCGCGAACGCAAGAGAGGTTCCGCGAACGCGAAGAAGGATTTATGGGTTGACCGGTCAAAGTAAAAAATTTCTCTTCACGAACGCGAATGTCTCCAGCGAAGGCGATGAAGAAAAATCGCCTAGACAGTGTTTTAAACCGAGAATTTTAGTATTTTGGGCATATCTTGAGTTCTAGAGCTCCGTTTGAGGTGATTTTCACGGTGTTGTTCTCGTATCAACAAGAGGGTAAATATATGACCTTTATTTTTATGTTTCTCCATAATTATTTCTATTGATTTCTATTTTTATCCGTATTTGGATGGTAGAAATTGGGATTTTGAGCCCCAAAGTTGAAAAATGATAAATCCCTGATTTGAGGGTCGATTCATGGACAAAATTGGATGAGTTTCTGGATATATACCATATGAGTTATGGGTAATATTTATTTTCAATAATTTTTAGAATCCGGGCACGTGGGCCCGAGGGTTATTTTTGTCAACTTTTCGATCGGGGTTATGAATTGTTATAAATTGGATAATAATGAGTACCTAATCATATATTGATAGGTTTGCATAATTATTGGCTAGTTTTGGAGCATTGTGCATTGATTCGCGTCTTCGGAAAGGCGTGGAATGCCAGTTATGGATCTTCGGAGCGAGGTGAGTCTCCTTTCTAATCTTGTGAGGGGGAATTTACCCCCATAGGTGAAGTAAATGATTATGTGCTCCTATTTGTGGGGGATAAATATGCACGAGGTGACGAGAGTCTGTGCGTAACTACTATCATGCTATTGTCCGGGTAGTCTAGGACCTAAAGAGCATGTTATACATGGATTATAGTGAACCCATTTATGGTTTGAACTGCCTAAATCACATTAAAATAGTAAATGAATTTCAAAGGGATTAAGCTTCATTTCTTAAAATTGTTAAAGGAGAATTGGTTTTATTTGAATAAATATTCCCCGATAAGTTCTTATTTGACTGATTGAGCATGTACTTTATGTGTGCCTGCGTCGCATGGATGATTCGCGAGCAGGATATGTGTTTAATTATGGAACGGGCCGAACGCCTCGGTGATAATAGATGCATCTATGGTTCGTGCCGCTTGACCTTCGGCAGTGCACAATTTACATTCTGTTGGAGCGGGCCGTCGACCTCGGCATGATTTGCGCATGTTTATCTGTTACTTGGAAATTTGTAAATGTGGAATTGGCCCTATGTGGCATGACATAAACTGATAAGATAATAAAGAATAGACTTTGGAAGCCATTGATTTATTGTTGAAGGTGTTTACCTGTTTATTTGGCTTCATAGTTAGGACTTCTATATAAGTCCATGATTTTTCACACACTTATAGAATATTGATAATGGACCNATACTCATACTGCACTTTTGTGCATTTTTGTTGCACAGGTACATGATACTTTAGCGGCCTACTGGGCGCAGCAGCACGGACGATTCGGGGACTAGGTGAGTTTCAGTATTCAAGGCAGCCCACAGCTTTTGAAGTCCCTTCCTAATAATTGTATTTCCTTTCTGTCCATTGTATTCCGGACATGTGTTGTGTCGTATTTATATCATTGCCAGTAGTTGCTCATGCACTTGTGACACCGGATTTCTGGGATGGTTTCAGTAAAACTTTGTACTAACTGTTATTATTTAAATTTGAATCCATGAAGTGATCTTATATTTATGAAAATTGGAAGGAAAAACATAAGATTTTCAAAAGTGTTAAAAGAGGGATTATTTGGTAATTTAAATGGTTATCCTGACAGCGGTGTCTGGCGCCATCACGACCCGTAGTGAATTTGGGTCGTGACAACATGGTATCAGAGCACTAGGTTCCCGTCGGTCTCACGAGTCATGAGCAAGTCTAGTAGAGTCTCGCGGATCGGTACGGAGACGTCTGTACTTATCCTCGGGAGGCTACAGGGCTGTTAGGAGTACTTCCCTTCTTGATTTCCTTATCGTGCGGTTCTATTCCTTTGAGGCTTATGCCTTTGATTCCTTCCTACTCAATCTTACGCGACGCGAGCGCTTGCTAGAAATCGAGAATTTGAAGAATTGAAATGGCACTACAAATGTGGTGCGGGATGATTTTCCCGGTATAGTTGATTGGACTATTATAGTCGCTTTATGGAAGGGTATTCTATTGTTCAACTCAATAACAGGACTTCTAAGAGCCTTGAGGCTAGGCACAGGTTGCCATGATGCTCATGAGCAATTTTTCGCAGTGTTGTTGTGATGGTAGGATGCTTGCCCACGTGTCGGGGCAGTGGATGAATTGAAAGGAGGTTTACTCAGCGTGTAATCAAGGGTTTCAGTGTTTTATTCCTGGCAGGGGAAAGTCAATCGAACTAAGGATGGTCAGATGGGGGCTGGTGGAAGTAATAAAATGTGGTAATTGCAAACGTGGTGGAGTTCTCCTCTCCATTGGGGTGCTGTCGTCCTAATTGGACGTACCAAGTTTGTCGATGTTATAATCTGCCACGATTCGCCTTTATGGTAGGATATTGTGAACTAGTATTGGAGCTACGACTGTCAGATATCGCATGCTGCAGTGATTTAAAGATCGAATCAGAATTTCTAATATTGATGGGTCGATAAATATGACCTTTGGAAAGGTTTAAAGTTAGTAGCAATGGTGGGTTCAAGTGCCACGAAGGTAGATTTTATTTGAGGCAACAATTGAGCAATAAAGTATGAGGAAGAACATGTGGAAAGTGTCATGTGGTGTTTAAAACTTCTGGAAGGCCAAGTAAGAATTCGGCAAGGTCGAGTGGTTAATTAAAGGGATGAGTTCCGCCAAAGTGGGAGAGTGGCGGGTGTTGCATATAGGCTTGGTAGTAGGATGACTACACGCCTTAAAGCGAGTTTGGATCAAATTGGGGGGATTTTAATGATTAGTGGTTGAAGCCTGCGGGTATGATGTAAAGTATGGGCTATTATGCGGCGGAAAGTTGATATGGCGGAAAGGAGCTGCTTGAATGGAGAAGGGTGCATCATAAACCCTGAAATTGGAAGGATGTTGTCGCACATTTAGCTGATGTTCGCAAGGAGCGAATGGACTTGTGCAGCTAGAAGGTGAGCTCGGACTCAGGATGGGCTATTGGTGTCATAGTGAATGTACCCCGTGCAGCAGCGTGGGAAGATGTTGGGAGGCTATTCCCCTAGGTGAGTTATTCCCCGTGAGCAGGTTAGCGGTCGCGTGGCTGGCGAAGCTTCTGCAAAGAATTATGGTGGTTGTTCAACAAAGGGATCGGTCGTACGAATGTGGATGATGACTTAGAATATGAAATATGGGGATTTACATGGAGATTTTGAGAAATTTTGATAACTTATGGCGCGAGGTTATGCCAATAAGAGGTAAAAAGGTCGGGCGAACTCGAGAATGGTGAAATGATGGCTTCAAGCTAAGTGGGAGAGTCTCACCGCTTATGATTGGGCTGTATGACTAACTACTTGCGTGATTTCTGGTTATTAGCATATTGATGGATTAACTCAGCTACGAGAAAAGACCATAAGTAGTAAATTGAGCAGAGGAATTATTAAGGATGTGCTATGGTTAGCCTTCTTGGCTCATGTCCGGACTTGGAAAAAGGTTCAGGTTCATGCCTTGTATGGATATAAGTTTCAGAGAAAGTGATTTTCGCCGGGTGCCTCGCCGAGAGAGTATTCGTGTGTTATATGATCGATGGAGTGAGTTATGTTCGGAACCAAGTTAGAGCGGGTGGCTCTCAATAATGGTCCTAGTGGATTCAGAAGGTAGGTGTGGTGCTCAATGATTTTGAGCCTATAAGTACAATTAAGAATCAAGCTTGGAAAGCAGCTTATGAGAAGGGGCACAGAATGTTCCGTGATGGTTGGCTTGTGATGTAGCAATTGGGAAGAACGAAATGGTTCGTAGGGATCGAGACAGCATGGTCTCATGATTCAAGGTCACTCGGGATGAGTGTGGATGGAGTATGTTATGTGTTGAAGAGAGTCAGTATTATTTCTATGGCACTCGAGGATAAATTAGAAGAAAAGGGATTGATTAGCCACAGTTGAATTTGGGCATGTTGGGATTTGCGATCAGTTCATTCAGCGTGATCAAGTTGTATGTATGATTTGTAGCGGTACGTGTGAGGCTTGTCGGCCGCCACAGTTGATGTTATTCAGAAGCCTTCTATTGTTATGGCTCGTTATGTGGAAACAGATTCTGGGAAGGGTTATGGTGGCTTGGACCCCTACTTGCAGATTTGCATATTTCTCGGTTATGGGAATTTACCTGTGTGTTGCTATGGTTCTCCTTATGTGAGTTAAGTGCAAGGTTCTTATATGATAAAGTATTGAAGTATTAATGATTTCGGAGATTTCGATGAGAATCATGTTCTATCGTATGTTAGCATATTGGGTGCATTGAGTAGCATGGAAATACGAAGTGAGGATCAAGGTTGCAGTTCGGTGTTGGCAAGGATGTCACGGGCTCGGATGAGCAAGGAAAGGGTTGAATGATTAGACTAAATTGGTATTGGCTTCAGCATCACCTAAGATCGATGTTTTTGTGAAAAAGGCTTTATATCCTGGTTAACGATTCTTGATCACTTTTCAACGTTGGTGCAACCGATGGTTGGAATAAGCAGACCCATTATTCATTTCGGAAGATTGTACATGTAGTTACTTGATTGGTTAGAGATTTGAACAAAGTAAGGGGATGGTGGTAATATCATTAATTGGAGAAATTAGGCCTGGATGGCACCTTGTCTATTGGGTTATGAACCGAGGAGGTTGCTCCGGTTATGATGATTGTTCTTATGTGTTATGAGGAAAAGTGGGTTACTATGGACCTTTGAAAGGTTATTAGCCAAGTTGGCACAATCAGAAATTGGCTTGAGATCAGTGGATTGATTTATATGTGAACAGGGCATTATATCAGGTCTGTTGTGTTCATTTCAGCGAGCATTCCTTATGGAGGAACAGTCAGGGTGTTATGTTTGTCATCAGCTATTCCAGGTAATGATGTATTGTGCCGTATGAGTTGTGAGACGGCTTGAGAAAAATTGCTTACGTGTTGAGAATCTGCATAGAAACGATGTTTTATGAGCAGGATGGCTTTGAGATTGGTGTTGTATATTGCACCATAGTTGTGCTTGAGTTTTGTAGCCTATAGTGTTATGTGTTTACTCAGGGATGGTATTATGCACTTAGCGTGCTTGCGATCGAAATTCGATATTTTTATTGTAATGAGGAAATTTAGTTCGAAGTGCAATCTCCCTATGTGAGATCTGTTTGTGGATCGGGTGGCACGCCGCAATGGGTATGTTATTTGGATCGGATTGCGCGCCGCAATAGTGTGATGTCGAGTCTAGTTTTCTATATGCTATTCCTTTGTGTGTTCCGTTTCATATTGTCTGAGGGAAGTCCGTATTAGTGCGGGGGATTGGTAATTCCTTCCGGAGTTCGTTTTCCTTTTGCATTGCATTCTAATTGGTGGCCTATTGACGCATGGTAGCATCATATGAGATTTTAACAATTTCTGGGGTGGCTTATTGCCTGAGTAGTTGTATCGGATGAGACGAGATCCCTTGATCTAGGATTCTGTGCAATCCAGCTGCATGAGGTATGTTATGGAGATAAGACCATTATTGGGTTCAGAATGAGGTGAAGGCCTTGTCAGGAGTGTAGATCTAATGTTTTGTTGACTCGACAATTGATTATGAATGTTGGTACATCTCTTCCGTCATGGCGGTATGGTAAAGGTTAGAGTAAGACCTGTATATGTCATGGGGTGCAATGGGAGCATCAGATTAGAAGGATTTTGACTAAGTTGATCAGAAAAGGTTATTGTGGCCCTACGAGTGGGAAATGCAAAGTGTGAATTCAATAAAGTTATGCAATCGTGTTTGAGTACAGCGCGTAGTGATTGATATGGTGATAGTATGTTGGAAACAGGACTGGCAAAGAATTCCGGATGTTGGAATTGGGCTCTAAGGCTTATTTGCTTGAATAAAAAGGGAATATCTTCAGAATTTATCGAGCCAATATGCCCAGCTAAGTTGTGGTAGCACGGGGAGGTGCATGAGAAGTTAAACATCAATTTCAGACTACTTCTGTACAGTTCTCAGCATGTTCGAGGATGAACGTATGTTTAAGTAGGAGAGAATGTAACGACCCGACCGGTCGTTTCGATCCCTAGTGCTTCGTTCAGCAGTCTGAGGCCACGAACAACTTCATTTCAGGAATTGTTACTTGTTCGCATGGTCGGAATTTAAATCCAGGAAGATCGGAATTATATTTAAATAAAAATTCTCATTTGAGAAGCTTAAAGTTGAAAGAATGAACTAGGATTGGAATTTTCAATAAACGACCTCGGAATTAGGATCTGAAGGTTCCATCAAGTTCGTATGATGATTTCAGACTTGGGCGTATGCCCGGAATGGGTTTTGGATAACCCAGGAGCATTTTGATGCCTATTGAGGAAGTTAGTATTTTAGAAGGAATTTCATAAGTTTGGTTTGAAGTGAATTTAGGTGTTATCAATGTCCGTTTGGAATTCCGAGACTGGGAGTAGCTCTGTATGGTGATTCTGGAGTTGGGAGCGCGATCGGAAGTGAATTCGGAGGTCCGTAGGTCATTTTGAAGCCATTTGGCTAAAGTTAGAAATTTGAAGATTTTTGGGAAGTTTGACCGGAGGTTGACTTTTTTATATCGGGGTTGGAATCCAATTCCAAAAGTTGGAGTAGGTCTGTAATGTCAAATATGACTTGTGTGCAAAATTTGAGGTCAATCGGACGTGATTTGATAGGTTTAAGCATCGAAAGTAGAAGTTGGAGGTTCTAAAGTTCATAAAGCTTGGATTGGAGGTTAATTCATGATTTTAGCGTTGTTTGATGTGATTTGAGGCCTCTAGCAAGTCCATAATGTATTTTGGGACTGGTTGGTGTGATTGGTCGGGGTCCCGGGGGCCTCGGGTGTATTTCGGGTTGTAATCGCGCTCTTATTTAATGTTTCAATGTCGTTTCTTTGGACATAAAGGGGTACCATATTAAGACAATGAGATCCAAATTAAGTTTTTATTGATCCAATTAGATTCGTATCGTAATTTCGGAGCCATAGCAAAAAGAATCGTTGAATTTGGACATCGTATGAGGGAGTTATGCTCATTTTCGTGTCGGGAAAAATTGCAGGTTTCTGGTGCGAAGATTTGTTCTTCGCGAACGCGAGAGAGGTTCCGCGAACACGAAGAAGGATTTATGCGATGACCGGTCAACGTGAAAAATTGCTCTTCGCGAACGCGAATGTCTCCTGCGAAGGCGATGAAGAAAAATTGCCTCGACAGTGTTTTAAACGGAGAATTTTAGTATTTTGGGCATATCTTGAGTTCTTGAGCTCCGTTTGAGGTGATTTTTACGGCGTTGTTCTTGTATCAACAAGGGGGTAAATATCTGACCTTTATTTTTATGTTTCTCCATAATTATTTCTGTTGGTTTCTATTTTTATCCGTATTTGGATGTAGAAATTGGGATTTTGAGCCCCAAAGTTGAAAAATGGTAAATCCCTGATTTGAGGGTCGATTCATGGACAAAATTGGATAAATTTCTGGATATAGACCATATGAGTTATGGGTGATATTTATTTTCAATAATTTATAGAATCCGGGCACGTGGGCCCGAGCGGTATTTTTGTCAACTTTTCGATCGGGGTTAGGAATTGTTATAAATTGGATTATAATGAGTACCTTATCATATATTGATGGGTTTGCATAATTATTGGCTAGTTTTGGAGCGTTGTGTATTGATTCGAGTCTTCGAAAAGGCGTGGAATGCCGGTTATGGATCTTCGGAGCGAGGTGAGTCTCCTTTCTAAGCTTGTGAGGAGGAATTTACCCGCATAGGTAAAGTAAATGATTATGTGCTCCTATTTGTGGGGGCTACGTACGCACGAGGTGAAAAGAGTCCGTGCGTAGCTACTATCATGCTATTGTCCGGGTAGTCTAGGACCCAAAGAGCATGTTATACATGGATTATAGTGAACCCATTTATGGTTTGAACTGCCTAAATCACATTAAATTAGTAAATAAATTTCAAAGGGATTAAGCTTCATTTCTTAAAATATTTAAAGGAGAATTGGTTTTATTTGAATAAATATTCCCCGATAAGTTCTTATTTGAATGATTGAGATGTACTTTATGTGTGCCTGGGTCGCATGGATGATTCGCGAGCAGGATATGGGTTTAATTATAGAACGGGACGAACGCCTCGGTGATAATAGATGCATTTATGGTTCGTGTCGCTCGACCCACGGCAGTGCATAATTTACATTCTGTTGGAGCGGGCCGTCGACCTCGGTATGATTTTCGCATGTTTATCTGTTACTTGGAAATTTGTAAATGTGGAATTGACCCTATGTGGCTTGACATAAACTGATAAGATAATAAAGAATAGACTTTGGAAGCCAATGATTTATTGTTGAAGGTGTTTACCTGTTTATTTGGCTTTACAGTTAGGACTTCTATATAAGTCAATGATTTTTCACACACTTATAGAATATTGATAATGGACCTCTAGTGAGTGTCGAAATCGGCCATCTCGTCTCTACCCCTTCGGGATTAGGCGGGATACTCACTGAGTACACGTTGATTACATACTCATACTACACTTCTGTGCATTTTTGTTGCACAGATACATGATACTTTAGCGGCCTACTGGGTGCAGCAGCACGGACGATTCGGGGACTAGGTGAGTTGCAGTATTCAAGGCGGCCCGCAGCTTTTAAAGTCCCTTCCTAGTAATTGTATTTCCTTTCTGTCCATTGTATTTCGGATAGGTGTTGTGTCGTATTTATATCATTGCCAGTAATTGCTCATGCACTTGTGACATCGGGTTTCT
This sequence comes from Nicotiana glauca, assembly GCA_026770625.1. Classification (NCBI taxonomy): domain Eukaryota; kingdom Viridiplantae; phylum Streptophyta; class Magnoliopsida; order Solanales; family Solanaceae; genus Nicotiana; species Nicotiana glauca. Next base: position 90,192 of record MU768436.1, read on the forward strand.
GGGATGGTTTCAGTAAACTTAGTACTAACTGTTATTATTTAAATTTGAATCCATGAAGTGATCTTATATTTATGAAAATTGGAAGGAAAACCTAAGATTTTCAAAAGAGGTAAAAGAGGGATTATTTGGTAATTTAAATGACTAGCCTGACAGCAGTGTCTGACGCCTTCACGACTCATAGTGAATTTGGGTCGTGACATCGATGCTTCCACTGGCCACACCTTCGAGAACGCTAGCTCCCCTTCGCGAACGCAAAGAACAAATCTCTGCAATAAAACTACCATAAAATCTGCTATCTTTCCAAAGTCCAAAATAATCCGTTAACAACCTGAAACTCATCTGAGGCCCCCGAGACCTCAACCAAACATACTAACTAATCCTAAAACACCATACGAACTTAGTCGAGCCCCCAAATCACATCAAATAACGCTAAAATCGCGAATCACTCTCCAATCCAAACTTTAAGAAATTTTGCACACAAGTCATATTAAACACTACAAACTACTACAACTTCCAGAATCGAATCCTCACCCCGATATTAAAAATTCCACTACCAGTCCAAAACTCCAAAAATTTTGACTTTCATCATTTAAAGCCTAAATGAGCTACGGACCTCCAAAACACCATCCGGACACGCCCTTGAACCCAAAATCACCCAACGGATCTAAAGGAATCGACAGAACTCCATTCCATAGTCGTCCTCATACAGCTCCAACTACGGTCCAAATTCTAAGACTTAAACCTCCGTTTGGGGACTAAGTGCCCTAAAACACCCCAAAAGTCAAAACGAACCCTCCTAGCAAGTCACAATAGCAGAAATAGATACGGGGGAAGCAGTTAATAGGGGATCGGGGCATTAACTCTCAAAACGACCGGCCGAGTTGTTACAATGATGCTATCGGTATTTGAATGGGCCCTGACTATCTGCAGAGAGACAGATTGCATTCAATATGATACAAGATTTTATTTTGATGGCCTTGGGCCGTTGGCAATCTTCGAAATACAGTAAAAATAGTACAGGCTAGCCAGTTTTCGGACTGGTCATTTAAAAATAGCCAGCGTTTGCAAAGTCATGAAAAAATAGGCACTATTTTGTTGCAACACGAAAAGTTCCAGCATAATATACTGGAGATCGGTGCACTTGTGAATGAACTTCCAGCATATTATGCTGAAACTTCAACATGCAAAAAGTTCCAGCATAATATACTAGAGATTGGAGCACTTGTGTATGAACTTCCAGCATATTATGCTGGACGCATATATTATATTGGAAGTCCAGTATATTATACTAGAGTATTTTCCAAATTTTGAATAGTATTTTCGTTCAGATTTATCTTTACATGAAAAGTGGTTAAATTTTAATTATTTTTGAAACAGTAGTTATTTTTGAATAACCACTTGTAAATCTGGCTATTCTTTAATTTCTCCCGAAAATACATTAGAAAGTTGTCCACCGACTGGGAGTATTAAAAAACTGTACTGTGCTAATATTTATATATGTCCAACGACTTGGCAAATATATATATATAGTGACGGATCCAGAATTTTAAAGTCGTGGGTGCTCACTCTCTTAAGTGAAAAATTGTTACCCATCACATAGTATAAATTCACAACTATTTAACTACGATAGTAAAAACTTTATTAGAAAAACTACGGTTAATATTATCATTAGCAAAAAAAGACTTCTATTCACTAGCCCCAATCAACTACTAATAATGTTACATTATAGAAAAAAAGATATCTAGTCACAAGTCACAACTGTGCTCGACGACTTTTCATATGTTGAAAACGATCAATAATAGCATCATTGCTTACGGCTGCAAATATCTTACGCTCTACATAGCAAACTAAACAACCACTTAAAAATTCATCACCAATGTCTCTCTATAAACAACACAAGCAACAAGACAATAACAACATATTTAAGTCCATTCTTCTGTCCACTGAAAAATTAAAACAATATACAACATATAATTTTGGTATTTAAAAAGCTAAGAAAACTTACAAATTTTCGAAGCTAGCAATGAGTGTATGAGCACCAATTCATCAATTGCATAACCCATTGATCATTGTTGCTAATATAATTTGCATTTGTAATAAAATTTTAGTTTCGGTGTCAAGTAAATAACATAAACAAGTAAATTTACTTTATGACAAGTACCAAAAATATTTTTTTATCACAAAAATATTGTAGTCATTGTCTCTTTTCAACAAAGTAATACAAAAAATTCATTGAATATATTTTAATTTTTACAAATCATAAGCAATAAGTATGAGAAAACCCCAATTCCTGTTTCCTCTAGCTGGAATAAAAAATTTAAAATACCAAATTTTGTTACCTTTTATTTATGTTCTGATTTTGAAATTACTGGGGAGAATATCAGAACAAGTGCGCTGCGTTTTCTTTCTAAGGAGAAGCCGAGAAGAAGGGTTTTTGGGTTTTTAAAAAGCTACTTTTAACTTTTAAGACTTACTTTTATTAGGAATAGGAAAATTAAAAAAATATAACAAAAGAAAAGGTCCTCAAAAAGTCTACAAGGAAAAGAATAAAAAAGGTAAAGGAACTAGCTGGAAAGGGAGAGCATCCAATGTTTCTTTTTAAATTTCTGGCTATATTAAAAAATTTGCTTCAAGCAGCAATCGATCCCAGGCCGATTCATACTTTGAACTCTAAACTCATCTCATAACCAAAGCACCCAGAGACCTTTTTGGTTAATGGGTGCTTGTTAATTAGTTATATCCGTTTTTCCTGTATTTTTTGTATAATTATACAGAGTGTACCTCGGGGTTAATGGGTGCTTCAGCACCCGACACAGTTAACATAGATCCTCCCCTGTCTGCCATGGCTGCTAGAAATTGAGCTCGAAATTGAAAAATTCCTTAGCTCTGAACTTTGCCGAAAAACTTGAATCTTACCGGAAATCGATCGGAATTACAGTCCTTGCAATCCCCACTCTGATACCATGTTAGATTATAGCTAACAAAGAGGATTGAGAAATGAAGAAGAAGAGAAATTCAATCTGTATTGTCTAAGAGAGAGGGTCATTCAATACAACGTCTTATAGTGCTCATGAGCAATAACTAACTGACATCACATAACCAACTAATTATTTTAACTAAGTTTTAAACTAACTCAAAGACCTCCTATACTTCTGTTGGTTGACTTTAATACTCTATATCCCAAGAGAAAAGTAATTTGTGAATTGCTGATATCTTTCAAACAAAATCAGACATATTTATAGGTTAAAGACTCTTGAAAGACAAGTTTTTTTATTTAGTAAAGATCATAAATATGTTCACTGATTTGGAAAATCAAGATGTGTTAAAAAAAACGTATATAGTAAATCAAGAAAAAATTTACATTCATTCACTTTAGAAAACAAAGAGCCTTACCTCTTTATTTTCTAAAGTGAATGAATGTAAAAATTTTCTTGATTTACTATATACGTTTTTTTTTGTTTTAACACATCTTGATATTCCAAATCAGTGAACATATTTTTGATCTTTACTAAATAAAAAAACTTGTCTTTCAAGAGTCTTTAACCTATAAATACGTCTGATTTTCTTTGAAAGATACCAGTAATTCACAAATTACTTTTCTCTTGGGATATAGAGTATTAAAGTCTACCAACAGAAGTAAAGGAGGTCTTTGAGTTAGTTTAAAACTTAGTTAAAATAATTAGTTGGTTATGTGATGTCAGTTAGTTATTGCTCATGAGCACTATAAGACGTTGTATTGAATGACCCTCTCTCTTAGACAATACAGATTGAATTTCTCTTCTTCTTCATTTCTCAATCCTCTTCGTTAGCTAGAATTTAACATGGTATCAGAGTGGGGATTGCAAGGACTGTAATTCCGATATTTCCGGTAAGATTCAAGTTTTTCGGCAAAGTTCAAAGCTAAGGAATTCTTCAATTTTGAGCTCAATTTCTAGCAGCCATGGAAGACAGGGGCGGATCTATGTTAACCATGTCGGGTGCTGAAGCACTCATTAATCCCGAGGTAGTATCTGTATAATTATACAAAAAATAAAGAAAAAACGGATATAACTAATTAACAAGCACCCATTAACCAAAAAGGTCTCTGGGTGCTTTGGTTATGAGATGAGTTTAGAGTTCAAAGTATGAATCGGCCTGGGATCGATTGTTGCTTGAAGCAAATTTTTTAATATAGCCAGAAATTTAAAAAGAAACATTGGATGCTCTCTCTTTCCAGCTAGTTCCTTTACCTTTTTTATTCTTTTCCTTGTAGACTTTTTGAGGACCTTTCCTTTTGTTATAATATTTAATTTTCATATTCCTTACAAAAGTAATAGTCTTAAAAGTTAAAAGTAGCTTTTTAAAAACCCAAAAACCCTTCTTCTCGGCTTCTCCCTAGAAAGAAAACGCAGCGCACTTGTTCTGATGTTCTCCCCAGTAATTTAAATATCAGAACATAAATAAAAGGTAACAAATTTTTGGTATTTTAAATTTTTTATTCAAGCTAGAGGAAATAGGAATTGGGGTTTTCTCATACTTATTGCTTATGCTTTGTAAAAATTAAAATATATTCAATGGATTTTTGGTATTAGTTTGTTGAAAAGAAACAATGACTACAATATTTTTATGATAAAAAATTATTTTTGGTACTTGTCATAAAGTAAATTTTCTTGTTTATGTTATTTACTTGACACCGAAACTAAAATTTTGGGACAAATCCAGATTATATTAGCAACATTGATCACTAGGTTATGCAATTGATGAATTGGTGCTCATACACTCATTGCTAGCTTCGAAAATTTGTAAGTTTTCTTAGCTTTTTAAAGACCAAAATTATATGTTGTATATTGTTTTAATTTTTCAGTGGACAGAAGAATGGACTTAAATATGTTGTTATTGTCTTGTTGTTTGGGTTGTTTATAGAGAGACATTGGTGATGAATTTTTAAATGGTTGTTTAGTTTGCTATGTAGAGCGTAAGATATTTACAACCGTAAGCAATGATGCTATTATTGATCGTTTTCAACATATGAAAAGTCATCGAGCACAGTTGTGACTTGTGACTAGATATCTTTTTTTCTATAATGTAACATTATTAGTAGTTGATTGTGGCTAGTGAATAGAAGTCTTTTTTTGCTAATGATAATATTAACCGTAGTTTTTCTAATAAAGTTTTTACTATCGTACTTAAATAGTTGTGAATTTATACTATGTGATGGGTAACAATTTTTCACTTAAGAGAGTGAGCACCCATGACTTTAAAATTCTGGATCCGCCACTGATGGCAGATAACAAAGTAGGTTTACTATATCATAATCATCCACTATTTTTGCAAGCTTCAGACGCTCCAGGACTCGTATTCATTCTGCTCAAACTCACAGGTCCAGAAAACTACGCATTGTGGAGTAGGGGCAATGAAATTGGCACTCCGAGGAAAGAGTAAGCTTGAATTTGTGGACGAATCTTGTAAAAAGCATGTATAGAGGCGAATTAGCAGAGCAATGGGACAAATGCAACGCAATTGTTCTCTTATGGATTGGTAGTACTGTTTCAAATGAATTAATGCCTAGCATCGTGTATGCATCAAATGCAAAAAAAGTGTGGGCCGATTTTCAGGAGAGATTTGGTAATCAAATTTAACGAGAATCTATCATCTTTGGACTACTATTGCGACTTTGAGACATGGAACTGACTCAGCTACTAGTTACTATATAAAAATGAAGGACCTATGTGATGAACTAGATGCAATAACACCTTTAGCCTCATGTGATTGTGAATAGTTCAAGCCTTCTGTAGAGTTTTTGAAGAACATACGTCTATTACAGTTTCTCATGGGATTGAACAAAAGATATGGTAGTATTCGAAGTAATGTTTTTGCTAAAAGACATGTGATCACTGTGAATGAAGCTTACGCAATAATAACACAAGAAGAAATCCAAAGAACTATGGGTGTCAGAGACACATTAAAGGATCCACTCACAATGATGGCAGGAAAAGGTCATGAGTTCAAACCTAAGAGGCCAGGATTGATCTGTGATTATTGTTGTTTTAAAGGACACCTCAAAGAAAATTATTACAAAATAGTGGGGGTATCCACCATATTTCAAAAGTAAGAAAAAAGGTCAAAATATAGGAGGCAAGACCTATATGAACAATGCAACCACCAGTGAGGAAAAACAGGCACATATGTTGTCAGCACAAGAAAATTTCTTTACTAGGGATCAATACAAACAATTGGTGAATTACTTGCATAAAACTATCACAAATTATTGTTCCACAAACACTGCAGGTATTATCACTTTAATGACAAATGTAGCTGTTAATGATCATGTTTGGATAGTGCACTCAGGTGAAACTCACCATATGACACATTGCAAGGGTGTTGTAGATAATCTTAAAAGGGCATATCATAGGACAAATAGAGTACAATTACCTACAGGTAGTAACACAGACATAACACATACATGAGATACAATAGTTTTAGGGTATAAAACTATTGAAGTAATTCTGTATGTGCCAGTTTTTAAATTCAACCTATTATCAGTATCAAAACTCACTAGACAATTGTGTTGCTCAGTTGGCTTTTACCCTATTTTTGTATATTTCAGGGGCTCTACAATGGCAAGGTAATGGAAATTGGTAGAGAAAATAATGGATTGTACCTGATAAAGGAGAATTTACCAATAATAGCAGTAAGTTTTCTGAAGGAAAATGAGGAAACAAGACTGTGGCATTTAAGAGTAGGCCATGAATCAAAAAAATCTATGCAGCATATTCAGAGTTGAAGGATAAGATACATGCTAGAGAGCAAGACAATTGTGAGGTGCGCCCTTTAGCAAGGCAATGTCGATTACAGTTTTCTATTAGTAGCACGAGGTCATGTAGTTGTTTTCAGCTTGTACATATGAATATTTGGGGACCTCATAAGGAACCTACATATGATAAGAAGCTTTATTTTGTTACAGTATTCTATGACTATAGCAGATTTACTAGGGTATGATTAATACAATCTAAATGTGAAGTTGTTGTTGTAACAAAGAAATTCCTTGCAATGATCACTCAGTTTGAAACCACTATGAAGGTTGTTAGATTAGATAATGGTACAGAGTTCTTCAACTCTCAATGTAATACCTTGTTTGCTTCTCTTGGGATCATAAACCAGAGTAGTTGTCTATACACCCCACAACAAAGTGGGGTGGTTAAAATAAATCATAGGCATATATTGGAGGTTGCAAGAGCCTTAAAACTTCAAAGCTCAATCCCTAGGAGGTTTTGGGGTGATTAGGTAAGAACTGCAGTATACTTGACAAACAAATTGCACACTAGTGTATTGCAAGATACATCACCTTATGAGTTGTTGTATGGAAAGCCAGTGAAAATAGATCACTTAAGGATGTTGGGTTGCTTATGTTATGCAAGTAACCTATCTAAAGGTGAAAAATTCAGAGCTAGGACTAGATCTTATTGGATACTCAGAAACACAAAAAGGTTATAGGATGTATGATCTATAGAACATGAGTATATTTTTCAGCAGATATGTGATGTTCAAATAGCAAATTTTTCCTTTTGAAAGAACTACAAATTCAGATGGTTCAGAGAATCTATTCACTTCTCAACATTCATTTGAAGCAGGAGATGTGCAGCAACCACATGCAACTGTGATTCCAACTACACCCATGACATGCAGTTACCAAATGATGACAATACTTCTACCGAAGTGGAGAATGCTAGTGATGAAATAGTCATACACCATGCAGTATCTGGTGTAGAACATGAGACTACAGCCCCGATAACTGAAAATTCTATCTTTGAACAAGCAGCTGAGACACCAGAAGTTCAGGAACCACTCTTGGATACAATAGAAGAAGCAGGTCCAGTGGAGATGCATCCGCAACCAGCATCTGCAGAAGTAGAGACTAGGAAATCCAGTTGACAAAGAAATCCCTTCATTTGGCAGGACTATATCACAATTGGTAAGAACACACTAATAATGCCTAATCCATTTTTAGTTTCATCTCCTATGATCACCTATCCCCTGTATATTAGTCATATCTCAGTGTCATTTTTAGTTTTAACTAAACCACAAAGTTTTACATGATCCAAGATGGATAAAAGCTATAGACCAAGAGATTAAAGCACTTGAAGAAATACCTGGGAGCTGGTAGACTTGCCAGAAGGAAAGAAACCAATTGGTTCTAAGTAGGTATTTAAGATCAAATATAAGTCAAATAGAGAGGTTGAGAGATCTAAGGCAAGATTGGTAGCAAAAGAATACACCCAACTATATGGGTTGGACTATCATGAGACATTCTCAACAGTTGCCAAAATGGTAACTATGAGAACTGTCTTTAGAATAGAAACCTCAAAGGGGTGGATCCTCTACCAAATGGATGTTAACAATTCATTCCTACAAAGTGGTCTTTATGACAAAGTATACATGATCTTGCCACAGGGTTTCCAAAGCTACAGAAGAATAAAGCTTGCTGATTATTGAATTTACTCTATGGCCTGAAGCAGGCTTCAAGACAATAGAACATTAAGCTCACAGATGCATTAGTAGGAGCAGGATATCAGCAGAGTTCATATGATCAATCTTTATTCACTAAGTAGACAACACAGGACATTGTTGTTATCTTAGTGTATGTTGATGATCGCTTAATCATTAGTAGCAACATGTCCTTTGTGGAAGAGCCCAAGAGTACTTTCCACAAAAAAAAATTAAAGTCAAGGATTTGGGTGAACTCGGATATTTCTTAGGTATATAAGTGATGATATCAGATAAAGGGATGTCGTTAAAATAAAGAAAATATACACTAAAGTTGATTTCCACCACAGGACTAGCTGCAGCCAAACCTGCCTCTACCTCTATTGAGCTAAATCAGAAACTAACTACCATAAAGTATGACAAACATGTAGGACACAATGGAGATGATGAATTATAGGATATAACAAGTTACCAAAGGATAGTAGGCAATTTGATCTATTTGACCATCATAAGACCTGACATTTGTCTTGCAGAGCAAGTGTTAAGTCAGTTCATACAACATCCTAAATAGTATCACTTAGATGTTGTACTTAGAGAGGTCAGATATATCAAAGGCTCACCTTCTTTAGGTATCTTTCTCAAAAGGGGCCTTATCTCTCATCTCTCTACCTTATGTGATTCTGATCGTAGGTCGATCACTGGATATGTTATAAAGCTGGGGAATTCCTTATTATCTTGGAAGTCCAAGAAATAGCAGATAGTGAGTTGTAGCTTAGCTAAAGCTGAATATAAACATCTTGCAGCAGTAGTAACTGAGATTAATTGGCTTATTGGATTAGTGCAGGAATTGAATGTTGTAGTGCATCAACCAGTTAAATTTTATTGTGATAGAAAAGTTGCTCTTCAAATTACAGCAAATACTATTTTTCATGAGAGAACAAAATACATGGAAAAATTTTGTCATTTTGTCCGGGAGAACATAAAAAATGGACTGCTCATACCTCATCATATTTCAGCAGAACATCAGTTGGCTGCTCTTATGACAAAAAGATTTGGTGTTGCTTAACACTCTTTTCTTATTTCCAAGCTAGGCATTTTCAATGCTTTCCACTCTCCAGCTTGAGGGGGAGTCTTAGGATATAGGGTATTAAAGTGTACACATAGAAGTATAGGGGGTCTTTGAGGTAGTTTAAAAATTAGATAAAGTAGTTAGTTGGTTAGTGGACAGCTAGCTATGTGGTGTCAATTAGTTAGTACTCATGAGAATTATAAGACATTATATTGAATGACCTCTCTCTTAGACAATACAGATTTAATTTCTTTTCTTCCTCATTTTTCAATCCAATTCGTTAGCTAGAATCTAACAATTTTCCCTCAAAATATTATAAGAGACACTAATCAAATGGCGAAAATTATAGATTCAAGAATAGAAAAGCAACATTCCTGAATGCTACTTGTTGTGTGGCTTAATTATATCCCGGAGAAACAAAAAAAATCTCTGAGATAGAGTTATCACTTATTCTTCCGTTTCTCTTGAAAGAGACTCCAATTATCTTCAAGAAATATTTTCTCTACATTCCTCTAAGCCAAAAAAATTATTTTGGTTTTCTAATATTGTTGTATCCTTGTTATAACATTTTCTTAGTATCCTTGTTATAACATTTTCTTTCTCTATATATCATGTTCTCTTTAAATATAAACTAGTTAGAAGAAGTAAAGAATACAAGACAAAGTTAGGGACTTTGCTGCTAAAGGCATATATAGCATCAAGAAATGGAAGAGGCAACTATAGCTTCGATGGTTTGAAAATCTACTTAGATATAATCCTTAAATAATAGTCCATGTTTTATACTTCAAAGCCACACAAGATGGAGATGATTTGTGTGGTGTCCAGTTTTTGTGTGCATAGATTATAGAAGGAGATGGTTCTTCTATGTGTTCCTTATACTATTATTGCAGAATAATAAATGCAGAAAGTAAAGAACACAAGAATTTTTACGTGGAAAACACCCCGCTCAAAAGGTAAAAAAATTACGATCTACTACCCAGTAGGATTTTCTCCAAACACTACAACTCTGAGCCAACAACAAAGTTTTCAAACTCTTGCAATTCTAAGGATTAACTCTAGCCCTTATAGTAACCAGCCACAGGATGTTGCACTGCTTCAAATTAACTCTAAATTGTACAATATAACTCGAGTTTATAACCCCTTGCAAATATAAAAATTAACTCTAGCCCTTATAGCAACACGCCATAGGCTGTTGCAAATACTTTAAGTTAACTCTAACTTGAAAGATACAACTCAAGTACCTAGAACAATTTTCTTCTTAGAGAGCTAAAAGGTACAACTCAAAACGCCTACTACTCTCTGAACTAGAAATTAAGAAAGACACATGAAACTCTTTATGGAGCTGGTTCTTCAACCTGGTTCGTGTAGCTTCAGGATTGCACTCTTAAATCTCACAGGAATTGCGCACAAAAATGCCTGGCTATTTTGCTCTCAACTCGTGCTTAACTTCGGTATGTGTGCATCACCTATAAAGTGAGAACATCCTGCGATTTATAGAGTTAGTATAGTAAAAAATAACTAGAGTTCTAATATTACTCTTCCTTGGTTAAAGAGTTCTAGTTAACTTCAACCTCTAACTCCTTCATTATCTTGGAGAGTGTTCTCTTTGAGTAAGGAGTCATTATCGTTATTCATTATACAACCCTTTTGATCAGGAGATATCAGATATAACAAGTTAATTTTATCCCCCTCATGTGCATAGGTTGTTGCAACTATTTCAAATTAACTCTAACTTGTAAGATACAACTCAATTACCTAGAACAATTTGCTTCTTAGAAAGCTAAAAGGTACAACTCAAAATGCCTACTACTCTTTGAACTAGAAATTAAGAAAGACACATGAAACTCTTTATGGAGTTGGTTCTTTAATCTGGTTCGTGTAGCTTCAGGATTGCACTTTTAAATCTCACAGGAATTGCGCACAAAAATGCCTTGCTATTTTGCTCTCAACTCATGCTTAACTTCGGTATGTGTGTATCACCTATAAAGTGAGAGCATCATGGGATTTATAGAGTTAGTATAGTAAAAAAATAACTAGAGTTCTAATGCTACTCTTCCTTGGTGGAAGAGTTCTAGTTAACTTCAACCTCTAACTCCTTCATTATCTTAGATAATGTTCTATTTGAGTAAGGAGTCCTTCTCCTTATCCATTATACAACCCTTTTTATTATGAGATATCAGATATAACAAGTTAATTTTTTCTCCCTCACGTGCATCCCTTATGCTTGATTCTGCCTGTACCTATATACACTGTGGATGGACATGGTTCATGCTTGAGTTCCTTTGTCAACCTTCAAAACCAACTTCACTTGGGCTAACAAATTCCCCCTTTTTGATGATGACAAACTCTATGCTTTTCATAAGCAAGGCCCTATTTCAATCTAGCTCAACATCAACACAAAGTTAGAACATTTTTCCTTTTTAAAGTCACTAATCATCAAGGACCAGGTTCATTAGGTTATAAACATCACAACCCAAAGTAAAAACACAAACCTAATTCCCCCTTTTGGCATCATTGAAAATTTGCATAATTATGTGAGCTAACCAGATTTTAGTAGAAATTACTCATGGCCACTTAGGCTACTTCAAATGCAATCATCGATTTAAGCATCATCTATCAATCTAAGGATATTAGCCATTTAAGAAATATCAACAAACAGTTAGAGAAAAAGGCAGTGAATTTCATTGATTGATAAGATCATACCACAGAGCATAAAAAGATAAGAACACAAGAAACATGAGCAAAAGAAATAAAAAAATCCCGAATGGTTGATCTACACTAGGCTGGGAGGCTTAAGCCTGGGAAGGACCAGGTCCTTAGTTTTTGGCTTGGAGCAGTTTCAGCATATCCTGAAGAATGTCATCATTCTTCTCCTTCTCTTTTGCCAGCTCAGCTCAGAGAGCATCTCTCTCAGTCTCCACCTCTGCTAACCTCTTTTTCAGCCTATCAATTTCAGCATCTTTAGCCCTACTTTCTTGCACCAAAGCTCGCACCTTGTTGTTCACAAGTGCCTTTTTAGATGAACCAGGTTCTTTGGGAGTGTTTTGAACTTCATAGTCGCAAGCAGTCAGAGTGTTTGCCCCAAAATGATCCTTTCTTGTACCAACCTCTCACTTCTTCATGGGTACCTTGAAATGTGCAAATACAACCATGAGGATAAATCCATAGGATATGGCATGAGTCTTGTTGCCATTTAGAACTCTATTAAGAAGATGGATTATAAACCCTGGACAATTAATCTGCCTCCCACTGTCCAAACATTCCATGAGGACTAAGTCCATGAATGTTGCAATGTGCCTCCTTTCCTGCCTTGGTAGCACACATTTGTTGACAAATTCTAATAACACTTTTTGAGGTGGCTTCATCTCACTTTTGTAGATAGCCTTGGGCTCAAGTTCCTCTTCATTATCACTGAATTTTCTTTTAATGGCAAGAGCAGTAGGGAGATTTTATAGGCTTGGCCACTTGAGCTTCTTATAGTTACTTTACCCTTTAGTAGGTACACCCAAAATCTCACCCAGCTCCTTTGCATCAAAAGTGACTTTCACTCCTTTTATTGTACTGGTGACCTTTCCATCTTTTACCTCACAATTTGCCATAAACTCTATAATTTCATTTCTGGCCAACCTACCATCCATTAGAAGGACCATGTCCTTCCAGCCTTGCAATTGTAACTTTTCCAAAATCAACACCATTCCTTCCTTCTCTAAGTCCTGAGGAGTCTGCCTTTCATTATAGTTCTCTTGCCAAACTTGGCTAGCTTGTCTTTCTCAACATCAAAATCATCTTCTTCTTCTTCCCCACTCCTTTCTTCTTCCTCTACAATTTTCACTTTTCTTGATTTTACGGTAGACCTGGTTCTTTTTGCTAAAGTGGATGGTTTAGCATACTTTGACTCTTAAACAGACTTCTTTGTGGAAGTCCTGGCTTTTTTTGGTTTAGGAGTCAGAACCTCCACTTCTTCTGTCTCATCTTCATCTCGAAGGACCAGGTCCATCTCATCAATATCAACAGCCTTAACAGGTTTACTCATCTACTTCTTTCCCTTAGCAACTGCTTTTCTTCTACTTTCTTCCAATGCTTTCTCCAATTCTGCCTCATTCTGCTTTTTTTGGCTTTTTGTGGCTCTGCCTCTTATGGGAGGTATTTCAATAGTAACAGAAGGGACATAAGGGATAGCCTTGCTTTTCTTATTTTCCCTAGCAGTACCAGGGGTTTTAGCCTTTGAACTTCCTCTCTTCTTTGGGTTATAACTCTTAGTCACACTCTTCAGTAGGTTTGCGAGGGTTTCCTATTTAGATGGAACAGGTTCATCTACATTTTTCCCAAGTTGAACCAACCATTCAGCAGCTTCGCTAGACCCACTTCCCTCTATTTTGCTCACACTCTCCTCTATTCTAGCATATTCCTCTTCCGAAACAACCATTGCACCTGTTTCTTTGATTAGACTAACAAGAGTGGGTGAAGAATCAACCACTCTTTTACCCTTACCCCTCACAGTACTCCGAGCACCCTCACTCTCTTTTTCTTTTTCTTTTTCTTTTTCATTTTTACCACCAACCCTTCCAGACTTAGTAGTTTCAACACCTACTATAGGTCTTAACAACATAAACCTATTTTCCAAATACATCGTAACCTCAAAAATAGTTTTAGGAGTGACTTTTGGGCAAGATGATACCTGTTCAATCTCAGAAGAAACCGTTTCTTTCCCCTCAGTTGTAGACTTGAATGACCCATCAGATTTTTGGGGTTCTTTTTTACTTACTTTCAATTTTTCTTTTATTTTCTTAATTTGCTCTCCACCAGCAACAACCTTGCAAGCCATCATTTTACCCTTCCTTTCTTAGAGATGGGAGTAGTTATAGGTGTATCAGATGGTGTGGTTGAGGTTTCCTTGGGTGGTGGTGAGGGATTCTTAGAGGTGTTAGCCGTTTCTGTGTGGGGGAGTAAGAAAAGAAGGTTTGAGTGTGTTTAGAAAATGGGAGAAGTTGAGAGAATTTTGATGGCTTAAAGATTTAGAAGTGAAGAAAACCCCAATACTAATCAATTTAAAGAGAATTGATTAATGGGGTAATGGTAGCCTTTCAGAAGTCTAATCAAACTGAATTTCAGTTTAAAAAGACGTTGGAGTCTATCCCTAGAATATAGGCACTTAATGCAGTTAGGACTTTTTTTTTAACAGAATCAGTTCTTTTGTAACGGATAAGTCCAAAAAGGATTTGGGATTGAATGGGACTCTACTCTTAATCATGATCCAAATATAATTATTTCAAATTATGCAGAGTGGATAATACGTACCAAATAATCTTGATGAACCAGGTTCTTCACTGGAAAAAGAATCTCTTGTGTAAGTCTGAATTTTCCAAGAAAATAAAGATAATATCATTAGAGATTAATGAGTCATATTAGCACATGCCACAAGAGTATATTTATGAAAGTATGAGACTGAGCAAAATCTAATCTAATTATGTACAAAAATTCACAATTTTCCAGCTAGTTTTTGAGTTAGAACTGATTCCTTTTAGGTGATCTTAATCATCCCTAATTCTAACATGTTCCTTTCAAAGTTATCTCTACTTAAAGCTTTTGTGAAGATATCAGTTATATGCTTATCAGTAGCACAAAATTCCACAGTGATCAAACACTTCTCATAGTTGTCCATCAAAAAATAATGCCTAATATCTATGTGCTTAGTTCTCTTATGATGAATCGGGTTCTTGGTCATACTAATGGCACTAGTGTTATCACAAAATATAGGGATACAACCTACATCAATTCCAAAATCCATTAATTGTTGTTTGATCCACAATAATTGAGCACAACATAAGGCAACAGCAACATACTCAGCTTTAGCAGTAGATAAGGCCACAGAATTTTACTTTTTGGTAGCCCGAGACAGAAGACATGAACCATGAAAGTGTGCCATACCTAAGGTTCTCTTTCTATCCACAAGAAAACCTGCATAGTCAGCATCAACATAGCCCACTAGGTTGAAATTACTACCTTTTAGATACCAAAGATAAAGGTTAGTGGTGCTTTTTAAGTATCTTAAGATTCTCTTGACAACAGTCAAACTGTAATCGAGCACAAAGGACTACACTGAAAACAATGTCAGGTCTGCTAGCAGGTAGATATAAAGAGAACCACTCATTGCGCTATACAACTTCTGATCAACAGATGAACTAGGTTCATCTATATCCAATTTCTTGGAGGTTGCAATAGGAGTGTCATTTTCTTTAGATGTTCCTTCCTGGTTTTGTTAATGAGGAATAGGTTCATAGGCAGGTTCCATCGAGGTTTGAGGATCAGTTCCTCTCTAGTCAATTCCCCATATCATGTTGCCCTGGGTGGAAGGATTTGTTCCATCACTTGTTCCTTCATGTGATGCATCTTCAGGCTGGACTATGGTTTCACCATTTGAATTTCATATTAGCTCAATCTCTTCATTATCTTGTTCCTTTCTCTTAGAAAGAATGTTAGTTTTTTTAAAATAAAAAAATAAACACACTTTTTTCCTACATACATAGTTCTTATTTTATAAGTTTTACTAGAATATCCCAAGAATACTCCCTCATCACTTCTGGGATCAAACTTTCTTTGTGAATCTTTTTCATTATTGCAAAATAAAGCACTTGCATCTAAATGCCCTAAGATGGAATATATTTAGCTTTCTCCCTTTAAATGACTCATAGGGAATCTTCTCAACAAGAGTTCTAGTCATACACCTATTTATGATATAGCATGCAGTGTTCACAGCTTCTGCCCAGAAACTATGGGGCAATTTAGTAGCAAGTAGCATATTCCTATCCATTTCCTCCAATGCCCAATTCTTTCTTTCAACTACTCCATTTTGTTGTGGAGTCCTAGGAGCAGAAAATTATGATCTATGCGATGCTCAGCACAAAATTCAGAAAATTTAGCATTCTTAAATTCAACACCATGATCAGACCTAATTAATGCAAGTTAATTACCTAGTTATTTCTGAGTTTTTCTAACAAATGAACTGAACATGTCAAATGCTTCATCTTTTGATGTTAGAAACAGTGTCCAAGTAAACCTAGAGTAATCATAAACAAGCACCATAACATATCACTTACCACCTCTGCTCAATGTTCTCATTGGTCCACAAAGATCCATATGGACCAGTTCCATTGTTATAGTGGTGCTTACCATTTTCTTGATTTTGAAAGAACATCTTACCTTCTTCCCCCTTGCACAAGCCTCACAAATTTTTTCTTCCTCGAACTTAATGTTAGGCAGCCCTATCACCAAGTCCTTGGAGACTAGTTTGTTGAGTTGACTTAGACTATCATGTCCAAGTCTCTTATGCCAAAGGAGTGGATCACTGTCCAGAACACTCAAGCAAGTGAGTTCACTATCAGAAAGTGTAGAAAGATCCACTACATATATATTGCTCATTCTTCTTCCCTGCAAGACTTTCCGACTCTAATGATTTTACCTTGCTTTCCCTTTTCAAAGGAGACATTACCTCCTTTAAAGTTCACAAGTGAAAGGACCTTTTCTTATTTTCTGTTATGTGTTTTGAGCAACCTTTTATCATATATCATTTTTGGTTGCTCTCTCTCACTTGGACCTGCAAAAACAAAATAAGAGGTTAGTCTTAGGAACCCAAACTAGTTGGGTCCCTTTCAATAGGCAAAAGGATAAATTAAATTTTTTTTAGCCCAACTTGGCAGCCTATTTTTTCCTAGAACAAAATTTTTATTCTTTTGATCAGCATTTTCTTTTGTAGTGCAATCAGTCTTGTAGTGACCATTGTTTCCACAGTGTGTGCAAATCTTATTCTCAGGGAATGTTAGGTACTTAATTTTGGGATCCCATTTAGGTGCAGAGTTCCCAAAGCTAAGTCCCTTTCTGTCGCTACGATGGTGTTCTTATAGCCATGAAAGTGCATCGAAGGACCTGTTTCATTTACATGCTCTATCTAACTCATGCTTAACCTTAGTCAAGTCCTCCTTCAAGGTTCTTACCAGTTCATCCCTTTTATAAAGCTCATCTTTTACCTTTCCCAGATCCTTTTCTAGTGAGAGTTGTGTGCCACTAGCTATTTTTTTACCTGTTCCTAACTTTAATTTCAAATTTTCAGATTTAAGTTCTAAAAGACAGATGTATCAAGTGCATGAACTTGGTTCTTCAAAGCAGTATTTTCCTTTTCAGTTTTACAAATATTTATTTTTAGTTTTTTGCATTTTGCTTTTAGAAAGTTACACTCTTTTGACAATTGTTTTGTTTTTTAGAACTTATATTCTTAGATTCATTAATTAAAGTTAGAAATAATTCGGATAGTCTATCTTTAGAAAGGAGTTTAATTTTATCCTTAAGGTTTAAAAAACTTATCTCAGATTCTTTATCAGGTTCATCTTCAGAATCTCGAATTGCTATAAGAGCTCGTTCAACATTATCATCAGCGTCCTTATCAGAACTATCTTTCCAAGTAGCGACCATTGCACTGGATGACCTTTTGTTGTAGTTATTCTTGCCATAAACATGTTCCTTCTTTCTGATTTTTCCTTTTTCCACTCGACTTTTCACATAGGATAGTTCTTGACCATGTGATTTTCTTTACCACATTTGAAGCATCCATCAGTCATCTGCAAGTGATCTCTTCTTCTCTCCCTCCACAAAGAATAGTAGTGATTATTGAATAGTGGTGGCCTAGTGGTGGATTGCTATTTACAGTTTTCGGGTAGTGCACTTATATTGATCTTTTCCTAAGGTGTTAGCCTTTTCAAGAATAACCTGCTCTGATACCAATTGATATTTTATACACCAAAGTCACACAAGAGGGGGGGGGGTGATTTGTGTGGTGTCCAATTTTAGCATGCACAGATTATAGAATGACCTGGTTCTTCTATGTGTTCCTTATACTACTGTTGCGGAATAATAAATGCAGAAAGTAAAGAACACAAGTATTTTTACGTGGAAAACACTCGACTCAAAAGGTGAAAAAACCACGACCTACTACCCAGTAGGACCTCTCCAAACACTTCACTACAACTCTGAGCCAACAACAAAGTTTACAAACTCTTGCAAACCTAAGGATTAACTCTAACCGTTATAGCAACTAGTCACAGGCTGTTGCGACTACTTCAAGTTAACTCTAACTTGTACAATACAACTCTAGTTTATAACCTCTTGCAAACCTAAGAATTAACTCCAATCCTTATAGCAACACGCCACAGGCTGTTGCAACTACTTCAAGTTAACTCTAACTTGAAAGATACAACTCAAGTACCTAGTACAATTTGCTTCTTAGAAAGCTAAAAGGTACAACTCAAAATGTAGGACAAATGAAACTCTTTATGAAACTGGTTCTTCAATCTGGTTCGTGTAGTTTCAGGATTGCACTCTTAAATCTCACAGGAATTGCTAACAAAAATGCCTTGCTATTTTGCTCTCAACTCGTGCTTAACTTTGGTATGTATGCATCACCTGTAAAGTGAGAACATCATGCGATTTATAGAATTAGTAGAGTAGAAAATAACTAGAGTTCTAATGCTACTCTTCCTTGGTGGAAGAGTTCTAGTTAACTTCAACCTCTAACTCGTTCATTATCTTGGATAGTGTTCTCTTTGAGTAAGGAGTCCTTCTCTTTATCCATTATGCAACCTTTTCGATCAGGAGATATCAGATATAACAAGTTAAGTTTATCTCCCTCACGTGCATCCCTTATGCTTGATTATGCCCGTATCTATATACATTGTGGATGGACATGATTCATGCTTGAGTTCCTTTGACAACCTTCAAAAACAACTTCACTTGGGCCAACATTAGTCAAAGTGGAATTTCTACTAGAACATTGCTTTCTTCTTGTACTCAGGAAATTGGGTTCCTTTATGAAAAGCCTATGTATTTTCTGTTAGTTTACCGCTCTCTGTTTGGTTTTTCTATTAGCTAGACTAAACTTGCTCAATTTTAGCAAAGTTAGAGGATAATAAGTGCTCAAGGTAATATATAAAGCACTAAGTTAGACCTAAGGAACAATTTTGACTAAAAACTCTAAAGCATTTGTCTTTTCCCTCGTATTTATACAATTTTCGCTCAAAATTTGCAGAAAAATAAATGCAATTACCTCAATAATGGTCTTGAAACTTTTCTGGACTCATGAAAAGCGCATAATCCACAATACCAATTGCAAGATTCAAATCCATGATTTGGCTCCCTCCAAAGTAAGAGATTTTCATTTTTGGGAAATAGGTAGTCAAAGAAGTACTATGCATTAGTATATATTACTCACGGACGTGAAGATTCCTATCCTTCAACATATACAACAGTTACAACATTGATCAGTTGAGGATGTGTTTCACTATCTGGAAATTTAAAATATTTTGGTGGCTGCAGGATAAACAATAGCCAAATATGCGTGTGCAAATCCCAATAGCAACAATTTTAACACTAAGTGATTTTTTATCTAAATCTTGGTAGGCATATCAATACCGATAAAGGTAGTAGGTACCTCGTGAAATAGTTAAGATGTGCACTGACAAGAACAATATCGTTATAAATAAAGTAGTGTTGAGAAATCAGGGGAGCTAGCGCAATTGAGTCTGATACTTGACCTATCAGCTCTTGTGCACTATTATTGGTCTCTAGGAACTGTTTTGCAGCTCTTGTGCACTCATTGGTCATTCTAGAATAAACCTTTTTGAAGGAAGCATCTACTCACAGTATCCTGTAATTCAATTATAGAAGTGAACATCCCTTTCACTGATTCGAAACAATCTAAAAGGAAATTGAACACATTAATTGAGAATAAATAAATGTGTTAAAGATGCATCACTCAATACTTCATTACTAGTTTGCCATATAATACGAGATATTAATTCATATAATTAGTTTTCCAACTAAAAGAAGTAAATATCATTGATTATTCATTTTTGATATTGTAAAAGGTAATTTCCTTTTACAATATGTTAGTAAAGAAAAAAATAGCTCAATATCACATATATTAATATTATACAATCAATAATATACTATAAAAAGGGGATTTTTTATATGGACAAATATGAGAGAAAAAAATGAAGAGAAAGAAGACCTAAAAGTGGTAACATTATCCACAAGAATGGGATATGGTAACATGTGGCATTGCGTGAGTGGATGAAGTAATGGCGTGTGGTAGCTAAGTTGATCTTTAGTCCAGGAAAAAGATATTCCATTAACTCAAAGCCTCTCAAATCCTACTTGTGTTTTTGCCTCAATACATTAATTTTTCTGCTTCATCATTTCTTTGCAGCAGAGACAAAGACAGAGAGATCAAGAAACATGGCAAGTAGCAGCATGGCTTCTGCTGCATCTGGTTTTATGGTGGCCACACCTAATATTGCCACCTCTAACACTGCTCCTCGCACCTCTATGTTATTCTTCTCCAAGAACAACACCACCACCACCAACTTCTCGAGGCTCGTTGTTAGGGCGGCGGAAGAGGCTGCGCCGCCAGCTGCTACCGCCACCGCTGAAGGTGAAGCTCCTCCTGCCAAAGCTGCCAAGCCACCTCCAATTGGACCTAAGAGAGGAACCAAAGTAAGTACTCCCATTTCATTTTATTGGTAAAAGTTACACGGAATTTAAGAAAAAATAATAACTTTAGTACATATTATGATCTTAAAACATTTGCGTGGCTATAGGAGTATGGAAAAGTTTAAAAGTCAGAAAGTTTATAAATATAGGAAGATCATTTTCTTTTAACTGATTAAAAAAGATGGAACTCAATATGGAATTAATGAAATAGATTGGAATAGTTCAATAACATGCAACCAACATATCTGGTACAGCAGCAAGAACTGAGCTCATAACTTTCAGTCTGTATTTTGTGGACCAACTGCACCTACTATACAATAAGTTCTAGCTTAATATTAATATATGTTCAACTCTGTAAATGTAATTTGATTTGGAAACGTTGAATAAGGTAATTCAAGTTGAAGTCAGTGGGTGTGTTTGCGTCTACTTCTTTCTGTATACAACCACAAATAATAGCAGCTATTTATCCAAGATTATATATTCTGAAATATTTACTAAATACAGGTGAGGGTCTTAAGGAAGGAGTCTTACTGGTACAAGGGTGTTGGTTCTGTTGTAGCTGTTGATCAGGTAAGAAACTTGATTAGAATCCGTACGTGGCTTTAATTTAATGTGTGTCTGAATATTTAAAATATTAACTTTGACGTTCTTCATTGCTGGTGGTGATGGTGCAGGATCCCAAAACACGTTACCCAGTCGTAGTAAGGTTCAACAAAGTGAACTATGCTAATGTATCTACCAATAACTACGCATTGGATGAAGTCGAAGAAGTGAAATGAAAGAATGGAAGTAATTAACTAGTTCATGGTTTTTCATTTTTGTAATATGCCCGACACTGTGTTTTCCATGTTTAATCTCTAGTTATATACTGGCTTTGAATGTGAATCTGTATCATAATTTCTTGCAAATTTCTCCTTCCTTTTCTTATTAAGTTTGTTGGCATTGTTCGATCCAATTCTATTAGCTTGCCAATTTTATACTTTGAAAAGGTTTTACGTTTGCTTAGTATTAGTTCGTTGGGTCTGTTTAGCTGAGGACTTAAAGAGGAGGATCAAACGTACCCCATCACTTTAATATATAATGCATCAGAATGTTTGATCAGCTTTATAGAAAACAGTAATGATATATGCCGACATGAACAATTTGAGGACTTTGGTTTCACATACAGTAGTCAACTTTCGTATCAAATAAACTTAATACTAGAAATGACAATACCTCGTTTCACAATTTCAATCAGAAGAAAAGAAAAGGAAAGAAAGAATTAAACTAAGGCAAATGAAAATTCGGCAGATGCTATAGTTATGAGTTGAAGAGGAAAAAAGAACCATATTGTTAACTTAAATTTAATGTAATTCTTCAAAAAATAAAAAGAGAAATCTGATTCTTAAACTCTTCCATCCATGCCATCAAGAAGACCAGACCAAATTCCCTTTACTGGTGGCAATTGCACTACAAAAGCATTCCAAGGAGGATAACCAACACCGCTGCCACGCACACGGCCATCCAGGCGTAAAGATAAATACCTGCACATGATAAAAATTTCAAAAAATCAATCGACGTGTCATTTAGTAAACTCGTTTATGATAATAGCCAGACTCGTATTGCAAAATTTTTTAGTAGATTCAAGTACAACAACAACCACCCAGTATAATCCAACTTAGTGGGGTCTCGGAAGGGTAGTGTATACACAGACCTTACCCCTATCCTGGGGTAGAAAGGTTGTTTCCAAATAGACCCCGGCATCCTTCCCCTCCAAGAACTTCCCATCTTGCTCTTGGGGAGACTTGAACTCACAACCTCTTGGTTGAAAGTGAAGGTTGCTTACCACCATAGCTAACCTCTCTTATCATGATAAAGTTACATTTTGCTGAACACGCTAATGCTAACATTTGTCATATTGGACACACCCCACAAAGAAGTTAATCAGCCAATCTATCTTTTGAAAAACCACATAAACTACTAATTGTTGTAGAATACTTACACCGGAGATTCAGGAGAGACGTTGGCTAGTTTCTTTTGTTCATCTATCCACCTATCACGAGTGAGCCAAATATGAATATCTTTGTTTTCAGTCTTAATGTCAATGTAATTATCGTTAATGTCAGCAGCACAAGTGAGAGGAGAAATAGTTTCAAGCTAGACAAAGTTCCTTACTTGGTCCACTCAGTGGCATACAGAGGAGCAAGCTGCCACAGCCTTTTTCTTCTGGATATCTTCTCCTGAAGTTCTTCATTCTCTTCAAACTCAAAACTAGGAGAAATTCCGTCTGTTGCAAAAGGAACCACAAGTACCCCTCTTTCAAGAAGGCCATCAGTAAATGGTTCACTTAGTTTGAAACATTCTGAAATGAAAGCCGAAGGGCCAGCAAGAATGACCAAACGAGCAATTCCTCTGAAAGCACTCAAGGGAACAATTTTCTTCTCATCCACACGAAGCTTAAGATTTGCGAGATTTTCCTCTCTTACTAATCTTGCCACCTGAGCATTTTTTGCTCTATTCTCCCTATAGTAGAGAAAAGCAAATATAGAGACTGCGCCGAGGTCTATGCCAAGGCCTTTTAGGATCTCAGGAACTTCTGCTGCTCTTGATGAATTGGCCAGTGCCGCAATTAACCGTGTAGAGGCAATAAGTCCTCCAAGACCCCCACTTGCAATGAAAGCAATGTAGAAGAACATCCGAACAGACCGAAAGGGAGTAAGAACTTCACTTCTTATCTTGGCTGTGGAACTAAATAACAAATAAAATCAAGATTGTAAGATTACTTCACTTTAAAGAGATCCTGATATCATACTAAATGAATCTGAAATTGGGGGGTACATGTACAGAGAACACATCCACGCTAAAAGTTAAAATTAAGCTTAGCACATTTTGAACAGCTGTCAGAAACTCGGGAAAGGAACAAACTTTTTGTGGCTGAATTTGTAATACAAGGACCTTAATATTCACAACACTATGTCTTAAAATAACAACGATAACACTTCCTATCATTCAGCTAAAAGAAAAAATCATGACCTAAGCATATCAATTTAATATTCTTTTTTTTTTATTTGCACCGGGTGTCCGAGTCTCTATGAGCCCCGACTAATCCGGGGGTGCACAGGCCCTCGGCAAGGAGTTTCCCGCAAGTGCACCACGGTTAATTCAGGTTTTACCCAGTCCGATGGCCCTCAGAAATTGTTTGCATCCAGTGGGTTTCGAACTTGAGACCTTGAAAGGGAGCAAACCCCAAGGCTCAAGTCAATTACCACCGGGCCAATCCCTGAGGGTTATATCAATTTAATATTCTTATTATTAGTCCCTCCCTTGTTTTGAGCCGCAGCATTAATCCTCTTGTGGAGCAGCAAGTTCTTCTCTGTTTCTCCACCAGCGAAACAAGGCCTGAATAATAACCTTTTAATAAGCGAACTTCCTCGAAACAAGTTCTGCTACAGAGGTAAACACGTATTTGTAACAAACTTTCTCTCAAAGGAATTCCATTTCTAATGATTCAGTGAGACATTGGAAAGGAAGATTATGGTTGACACTGAACTGCCACTACAAGGAACGTCTAAGTAGCAAATACATCTATATCCTGAGACTTCATTCCATTTTTGATGATTAAAGTAATTTTATTGAAGCTACCACGGGGCGAGGAGGATATTTACCCTGAGGTTTATATTGAACAAACTAATGTTTCCCCCAACCAAAAGTTGTGTGATTAGTTATAAGTTGTTTCATATGTTACGCTCTGCTTTGCCGACAGCATATTTCTGTTCTAACTAAATAGATTCTTAACAGATGCCATATACAGGTCAATAATATTGGAAATAGCTAAATTAAACAAAACGGCAAACTCCATTCCAACCGAGAAGTGAAGAAGCAACCAAACAAGCCAATACCCATATACAACTTGGTGCTTGCAATAAGCTAACAATTATAATTTATATACAAGGCATGATATCAGACATGCATAACCTATAACTCACCAACTAAAAATCAGAATTCACATAAATTGCAGGTATTTATTTTGGATAGATTTAGCCTACATGTCAAATGATTATGGAGTTAAATGCTTTTAAATTAAAGGGAATATGTACCAAAAGAGATCTTTTAGAAGATTGATTTTGAATTGGTAAAGAAATAAAAAAGAATGTAGTACTAACATGTTACTCTTTTGTTTTATACTATATATGCACTATGGCATTTGCATGTCACATTCTGAAAGCGCAAGATACTCATTCCCTGCATCTAACAATGACTAGATTCATAACCAAACTCTTCTTCAAAATCTAGCAAATGATAAGCAATGAGTGGAAGAGTCTACTGTGAGTTTTATAAAAGAAGCTCTATCTACTCTTGTGCATTCGCTAGTGATATGATAAACACATCACAAACAACAGATTACTAATTGTAACTAATGAAGTCAATAAGTACTTCCTCCGACAGAAGGCGGAGTTGAAGAAATAAAGGACGGCTTTTGAAATTTGTGATCTTAAACATGTTATACTCATAAATGACACATTTCTAAATTTGGAAATAACTCCATTTTTTGGGTTGTGGGAGCTTCTCATTACGGGTAATATTGGAATCCTAAAACAGAATTTCCTTATTAGGAAGGGGTTCATTCTTTTTTCTCCACTAAATAAGCAGGAAATAGGTTCACACATGAATTGAAATGGAGGGAGTATTGATTTTACAATTTTTTGCTTTCTAAAGAGGTCTTTAAACTACGCCATATACTTCCTTGTTAATAATCCTCGCAATTATAACAAAAATCTAACCAACAGAAACATCTAAATTTCAAAAGACGAATTGAAATGATACCTTATACTATCAGAAGAAGGACTCGAATTGCTACAAACTACGGAGAGCAATTTGGGTTTACGTCTGGAACTGGTGACATCAGTATAGAAGTTCGCACCATCTTTCAATTGGCGGGAAAATGCAAACCGTTTATTAGCGCTAAGATGGAAGTTGGGTGAATTGACGGTAATATAGGAGAATTGCGCCGCCGTAGCCATAGCTCAGCAACGATTTTCCGGCAGAAATGCAGTGGTTTTTGAAGGTTTAAACATGGCTGCTACCACCGCGACTTTGGGGATGGTGGATATTAATTTTGGATGATCCAAACACTGCCACGACGATTTTGGCTTTGTTTATGGTAGTGGCGAAATTACTTACCAAAATGATTTTAAAATAAAACTTGGAAAATACTTTTCTGAAATTCCTAAATGGGAGTATGAATCAAAATACAGCTTCTTTAAGTTTCTTTTATTTACTCCTGTCACTTTTCTTATAATTTTTAATTATATATATGCTGGCACATTTTTGTTTTTTTATTTAACTCTTTAATTAATAGTTTAATTTATCCCTTGATGTGAGGCGGCTCAACATAACTAAGGACCTCAAGCGGGTAAAAATTATACGCGCACCTTATTTGGTTGCCCCCATTTAATATATATCTATTTTTTTTAAAACTTTCAACTTGTACTCACTTTTTAAACAATTTCAGCTCAATTTCTCCTCCTCCTTCTTCTCCTTCATTTTCTTTTTTCTTCTTCTACAATCAGATCGATGCTACAATTGTCTCTGTATATGAACATGAAATTTGATTACAGATATAGTTTTCGACGTAGATATAGCTTATGAAAATTACTATTTGGGTTGCTGCTGAAAAAGATTAGTTTTGCTGCTGAATTTTGGAGTTTTTTGCTGGTGCAAAAGGATATTTTTTTGTTGTTGATGGCGGGTATAATAGAGTCGCAAGAATAATTGTACAATAGCTCTATTTTTCTGGTCACAAAACAACGAGGAATTTTTTTTAACATTACTTTTGTTAACGCAGTTGAGTTTTTAAATAGGATTCCAGCTGCTGGGTTTTGGTCCTCACTATCGCTTTTCTTAGATCTGGTGCTTCTTCTTTTAGGCGTTTCTCAGAAGTTTTAACATATTTCTCTATAAAGAAGATGACTCTTTATTTTGGTTTTGCTGTATCAATTAATGGTTTTCTTGACTATGGATTCTAATAAGTTATGCACCTGAATTCGCTGCTATTTATATAAATCATTCAACAGAAACTTCAGTTCTAGAGCTAAAGTTTCCAGTTACAACACAAAAACTTCAGCTCTAGAGCTGAAGTTTCCAGTTACAACACAAAAACTTCAGCTCTAGAGCTGAAGTTTCCAGTTACAACACAAAAACTTCAACTCTAGAGCTGAACTTCATGCTCGGCTACTAGAATGCTGAAGTTTTGCGTGATTACATTTGATACTTCACCCCCGTGTGCTGAAGTTATGCAAAAAAGTGGGTACGCTTGCAATTTTTTTTGCAAAGCAGGCATAAGTTAAAACGTGATACAAAAAGCGGGTCTATATGCAAATGCCCCCTCAAGCGGAACTATAGTTGGAGGCCTAAATCTTTTTTAAGAGAAATTTTCATAAAGCACTATCTTTTAGTAGTAATTATCAATCTATAGATATCATTTGCTATATTACGGATTATAGATACCTTTTATGTGGTCATTGTGAGCACATGATTTTTGCCCTAAGCAAATTATTCCAAAATATATGCAAAATGGTTTTTTTTTGAATTTTTTGATAATTGTTTGCTTAAAAATAATGCATAAAATATGTGGAAATACCAGGATTTTTTTAATTGTTGGAAACAAATCAAAGAAAATCAAAATACACATCTATTTATTTTTTTAATTAGAAAATACTAAAAAATAGAAATTAATTACTTTTTCTTAATTTTAGTAAAAAATCAGAGAATAGCGAAAAAAGAAGAAGGAGAATACAAGGAAAATACAAAAAAAAAATAATAAACGAGTATAATACAAAAAATATAGAAAAGAAATAAATACAAAAATACAAAGGAAATATAATACAAGTATAATAATGCAATACAAAAATATTGGGCCAAATACAAAATTCAGTAGCCCAATTTAAAGAGCACTGACCAGGCCCAAATGAAACAAGCCCGGTCTGCCTATAACTAAACCAAACGACACCGTCCAGGGGTAACTGGATCTGGACCATCGATTCATTTGATCA
>MU768437.1:0-36373 GCA_026770625.1 Nicotiana glauca
TATATATCCATATATAAGAGCAATTTATATATATACATACATATATGGTTTACAAGAAATTGCATTAAGCAAAAATTTTTTTAAAAAAAAGCCCATTAGGCCCGCTAAGCCCATGAGCCCGGCCTGCTAAGCCCAGGACCACAATGGGCTTAGGCCTATCACGGGCCGGTTCCACCCATTAGGCCCACCAAGCCCGGGACCGCCAGAGCCCAGGCCCACCAAGCCCGGGACTGCAAAGCCCGGCCCGTTAGGCCCGTTTAGGCCCGGGCCCGGCCCACAATGCAGCACTATTTAGGATCTAATTTCATATTTTAGGATTATTTAGTGGTTAAGTTGTTTTTAGAACAAAATTTAAAGAAAATAACAAAATAGTCCATTTTTGTATTTTTAATTGTTAATTGTTGAAATTGTCTTGAGTTTACTTTAAATAGGACTTAATTAATTTTTAGAAATTAATTAGCTTCATTTTGGAAATAAATTAGGTCTCTATTTTAATTCTGCATTTTAATAAAATCAGAAAAAAATATAAATACAAAATAAAATACAAAAAATAAATAAAAGAAATTAAAAATGGAAACAAAAGCAATTAAAAGGGGCTGCCCTAATAGTGCTTAATTGGGCCATTTAATTAGACACTCTCCCCAGCCTAGACGGACCAAACAATAACCCCAGGCCACAGCCCAATTTCCCATTTACCCGGTCCAGTTTCTCATTTACCAAAACGACCCCGTATTGAATCCCAATAGATTCTAGCCGTTTAGGTTAAGTTGATCCAACGGCCAGGAAGCCTAGGATCATTTGATATTAAACGGTCCCCACCCCCATACCCGGTCTTATCTCTTCACTCACCCCTGTCAAGAAACCCTAATCCCAGCCGTCCCCATATCCTCCGGTGAAACCCGCCGGCGGCGATGACAGTAGTTATGCCTATGACCACCAAAATACACCACTAACTCCCCTCATTCCCCTCTTTCCAACCATACCCTCAGCTCCCCTCGAATCAACGCCAAACTCGTCGAATCTTAGTTCAAAGTTTTCCGGCCACCACACAACTTTTTTTGTTCACCACCAAAATTACACCATAGGACCGCCTCCTTGTCCTCTATCGAACCCCCAAGGCCCCACCCCTTGAATATGGCCAGAACTTCTCGAATATCGATTTGAAATTTTTCGGCCAAAACCCTAAGTGCTCCAAATTACTCCAAATCGGTACCATACGATCCCCTCCTCTTCCTTATGATGCTTCTATCATTGTTGGTGCTCAAATATCACCGGAGAACCCTAATTTGGAATCTGGAAATGAGAGGCTGAATCATTGAGTTTTTCGAGTTTTCCTTTTTCTTTGTTTAAGTTCTTTCTGTTAGTTTAATGTTCGTTTAGTTTATTTTTGGTTCCATTTCGAGTCTAATTTTGTGCTTGATTTTTCTTTTATTGCTTGTGTAGTTTAGTTTGATTTGATTCTTGATTCCAGTGTAGTAAATCATTTCTTTTAGCTTAATGATTATTATGTTAGTTTAATTGTGATTATGATCTTTCTGTCGATTTGGTAGAATTTGTTCTTATTCGCTTCATCATTACTCTTATAGGAATAATTGATCTCCTGATATTCTTATTTTACTTCAATCTTGTTCAATTAGTTAAGTCTTAGTTTGTTAGTCTTAGCTTGAATTAGGATTAATCTTCATTATGTTGATAATTCAGAGATTAGGGATTTGTTTGGTTATAGCTGCAATTTAGTTTAAACTCAAGGGTAAAATAGGTATTTCAAGGGTAGGGAATTTAGAATGAACTTCCTAGGAGCTTCTAGATGGGGGCTTTTAGGTAAATTACAAAAGATAAGTGTAGTTACTTGGATAACAAGTTAAAAATAAGGGACTAAAGCTGAAAATGTATAAGGACTAAAAAAAAACTGAAAATCTGATAGGCTTCATTTTGTGCCTATAAAAGGCATGCACCTTGCCTTGATTAAGAAGTTTTTTGGGCAGCCTAAAAATTCCCCTAAAAAATATTCTTCAAGTTTCACAAGTCTGAAATTTGAATTTCAAATCCAAACTCTTTAGATCTTAATCCTTTCAAAAATAAAAAATAAAAGCAATAGAGAATCAGAAATTACTGTTGCATTAGTTTGCTTTAGGTCAACCTCGAATGCCAGTTGTTGAGTTGTAGCTTCTAGTTTGATTTTTGGTTGTGAAGGTTTCAGAAGTTTGCTGGGTTTATCTTCGAGTTCATCTAGTGTCATTCAGTGATTTTGGTTGATTTTTACTTGATCTGGTGTTAAATTTGGGTTGAAATTGGTTTTGCTACTGATTAGAGTCTAACTTGTTGCTGCTGTTTGGTATCATATTGCTGACCTTTCCTTCTCTTAATTTCCAATCCCAGGTACACACTTGAATTCACACTGATGTAGCTTCGAGCTTGCGCATGAAATGAAAGCATTCAACTGTTTGTTTACTTAGATCTTTAGACAATTTTAAGAATTAAGTGTATATTAATGATATGTACTGTGAAATGAAGTTTACTTAGATCTATAGCAAAATGAAACTTAGATAGGGTAATTTGTACCTGATAGGACTGTTTTGGACTGTTGATTTGTGGCTATCAGCTATAGACTTTGTATAATTAGATACTGGTTTCAGTTTAGCATTTGATTACAAACAGAAAAATCAGGATTGATTTAGATTCACAATTGCATTAGGGATCAGCCTGTTTCGATCTTAAGTTCAAAGCTAAAATTTTTATTTTCCAAACAGTGCTGTGTTACAGTGGTCAATATCAGCATGCTAGTTATTGATACTATCTCTTCCATTTCATTAAGCTCACTATTTTAATGTTAGTGGTTAATATCAGTAGTTTACTTAGGATAAACATGAGTTATCAACTGATTTGGTCGAATAAACTGACGTGTTCATGAATGTCTATAGAGTCAAGTAATCTGAACTTTAATCTATAATTCAAATGATTGACGTCTTGTTAGTTTGAGTAATTGCATATTGCTTTCCTTTGTCATAATTGTTAACATTCGCTTGGATCGATTTATGTTAATACCAGTAGCCATTTGGGCCTCAAAATGTCTGATATGCGGGCCCAGGTCCAGTGTTAATTTCCTTCACGCTTGGACTTGGGCCAAGGCCTCGATCGGCAATTTATTAGTATAACATAGGTGCATTTCTCCTTTGTTGGGCTCATCTCGGAGCCTTGATATAGAATGGCATTTGGTTTATTTCAGTTCAATAACAAATATTCAGGATTGTTCTTGTGATGTCAGAGACAAATACAGATAAAAAATTACAATTGCTTTAGGTTTGCCCTTTAATGAATAAAAATGAGACAAGCCTCGTTGAACGAAGCAAATAATTTGCGGGGCCCTCGATAAATGGTTATATAAAAATATTTAGAATTCGGGATGGGTCGTTTAACGAATTTCACGGACTTTCTCAAAGATAATAACGCGTTCGTCTCTTTAGGCGCGTATTTTAATAATTTACCTTCTTAATCTCGGGTGCGCATTTATGTGACCCATATCCAAATCTCAACGAAGTCGAAATGTGTCAATAACCACGTGTGCATTTATGTGACGTGGTTCGAGACGCATTTTTACGACGTTACAATTCTCTTTAAAAATAATTATAAAAGTTGTTTAAAGTTAAAAGTCACATAAGTTAAAACATATATTAAAATCAGATGTTTAGCCAATTATAATAATTAAGCGACCGTGCTAGAACCACGGGATCCGGGGGTGCCTAACACCTTCCGTCGGGTCAATAGAATTCCTTATTCAGAATTTTTGGTTCGCAGACTCCAAGTGGGAAGTCAAAATT
Organism: Nicotiana glauca; assembly: GCA_026770625.1. Taxonomy (NCBI): domain Eukaryota; kingdom Viridiplantae; phylum Streptophyta; class Magnoliopsida; order Solanales; family Solanaceae; genus Nicotiana; species Nicotiana glauca. The sequence goes on from MU768437.1 coordinate 3,819, forward strand.
TTCCTCGATTTGGGATTTAAATTAAACCGGTAACTTGGGACACCAAAATCCAATCCTATCCCAAGTGGCAACTCTTAAAAATAAATAAATAAATAATCTCATTTCGAATAATGTGACTTTAGATGGAAAAACTCCCTATACATTATCCTTCGGGGTAGGTGTGTAAAAAGGAGGTGTGACACCTGGTCGTGATGACGCCTATCGTGAAGACAAGGCCAGCCAACAGAACTTTACTCCTCAAATTATTAACAATTATTAACATAGATAAGCTTAAAACAGAAGTACGAAACCAATAATGCGGAATAACCGTGATAACAAGGATAGCATCCCAAATCCAGCCTGCAATCGGGGTGTCACAAGTCATGAGCTACTATAGAGTTTAAATAAAATACTACAAGTCTGTATCTAGGAGCATAGTCCAAAAATAAAAGAAAATACAGAAGATAAGGAAGAAAACGGGGTTGTGGACGTCGATAGCTACCTCGTCTCTCCGGGTCTGCCTAGTCCGGGAGAAATCAGCTCTCGGGATCAAACTCAGCTATGCCTGTATCTGCACACATGGTGCAGGGAGTAATGTGAGTACTCCGACCCAGTGAGTAATAAAAATAAATAACGACTGAGAACATAAAATCCCATAAAGGCACAAGTGATGCTATCTCAAGCAGTAAAAACCAGATAAACAGCAAAACCATTGAAACATAGCAAGAAATTCTCTTTGAAAACAGCTAAAACAATTATGCTCGATCAGTAAGAAATGCTCAGAATACTGCCCCTCATACATGATTCTTTTTTTGTTCCTGGTCAGTCATTGTTATCTGACTGGTCAGCCATTGTTACCTGACCAAAATGCGTATCACAGTGCCATTGTTACCACTGATCAGTCATTGTTACCTGACCAAACCGCGTTTAACAGTGTCATTGTTACCACTGTCTAAAATTTAACCGCTCTAGATGGGTACACGCGCTCACTGTGGGTGTGCAGACTCCGGAGGGGCTCCTACAGCCCAAGCGCTATCAACAAGGCCTGAAAGCCTGAACAATATCAATACGAAGCCTGAAAGCCTGCTTACAATACACTCGAGGCCTGAAAGCCTCCTCACATACGACCCTCGGCCTCAATCAGTCCAAAAATAGTCAAAAGCCTCTCGGGCATCAGTAAAACAATAATACTCAGCTCAAACAATAGTTCAAATATCAGTTAAAACTCCAAGTTTGAGTAAAATATAGTTGAGTTCATGAAACAGTGTAAATCACATGGACTGAGTTCAAATAATATTTCAAATAGTGAGGGAAACAGTGATGATAGTTCATAAAGAGTTCAAGCAGTCGGCAATAAGCCCCAAATATAGCAACAAGCCCAAATCATAGTGAAAAGCAACAAGTCATAGCTAATACGCGGTAAAATATTATCCGGACTGGACCAAGTCACAGTCCCCAATAGTAAATGACCCCGTGATCATCATTGAACGCGTGTCTCATCTCAACACAACACCAAATTGTGCAAATTCGGGGTCTCAAGCCCTCAGGACATTATTTAAAGTCATTACTCACTTCTAGCGGCCAAAAGTCTAGCTCGCCAAGACTTTTCCCCTCGAATCGACCTCCTCGCGCGTCGAATCTGATCAAAACCATAAGGAATACATTACAATAGGCCAAAGAAACATAACTCAATCGAAAATACTCGAAAAACGTCGAAAATCACGAAGTTGGCAAAACCCGAGCCCCGGGCCCACTTCTCAAAAAATTACAAAATTTACATCTCCGAATTCCTCGTCTCGCCACGAGTCTATACATATCAAATTTACCAAAATCGGAGTCCAAATGCCTCCTCAAATCTCAAATTTTCATTTCAAAAAACCAAGCCCTAGTTTTTCCAATTTTTACCCAAGTTTCCAAGAATTAAAGGTTGATTCTTCAATAAAATGATGTTTCTACGCCATTGGACTTACCTCAATCAATTCCCAGTCAAAACTCTCTAAAAACCCCGTCAAAAGCTCTCAAGCTCGCTTAAAAATGGTGGAAATAACATAACCCTCGCGGATGAAAAATGACATTTTAAACCTTTCTGCCCAGGTCGATTTTCGCTTCTGCGGTCCCGTTTCCGCTTCTGCGGCCAAAATTCTGCTTTTGCAGTTTTCCATTAAAATCCCCATAACCGCTTCTGCGGTAATTTTCCCGCTTATGCGGTTGATTTTCCGTTTCTGCGGACACTGCTGGACCTCCCCCTTTTTCACCTACGATGTATCTTCTGCTTTCGCGTAACCGCATCTGCCGTCTCCTTTCCGCAGATGCGGAAACACCTGCTACAACCAAAACCTGCAATTTCCAACTTCAAATTCCTTCCGTTAGCCACTCGAAATCACCGCGAGGACCCCGGGACCTCAACCAAAGGCACCAACATATCCCCAAACATCATGCGAACTTGTTCCAATCATCAAAACACATCAAACAATCCTAAAATCATCAATTCACATCAGATTCAAGCCTAAGTTTCTTCAAAACCTCTAAAACACGCATTCGATCAAAAACTCAACCAAAACACCTCCGAATGACCTAAAATTTTACCTGCACATCCAATATCACCTAACGGAGCTACTGCAACTCTCAAAATTCCATTCCGACTCCCGGATCAAAATCTCACCTACCAATCGGAATTCGCCAAAATACTAATTTCGCCAATTCAAGCCTAATTCTACATCGGGCCTCCAAAAACAATTTCGATCACACTCCTAAGTCTCAAATTATTTCCCGAAGCTAACCAAATTACCGTAAATCACATCCGAGCCCTCTAACTAAATAGTCAACTTTCGGTTGACTTTTCCAAGACAAGCTTTCCTTAAAGAGACTAAGTGTCTCATTTCCATCTAAGACCAATCCAATTTAACTCGATCACCTCAAATACCGATAATGAAGCATAGAGAAACGTAGATTGGGGGAAATGGGGCGGTAACTCACATGACGACTGGCCGGGTCGTCACAGAATCTTTGGGCGTTCACTACCCCAATGACTTCTAATTTTTGGTTTCGTGTTCTTGCATATCAAGAGTTTTGCTTTTTGTTGAAGATTTGCAACACTTTTGTGTGCTTGCGCTCTTAGGTATTAGTTCCTCCCTTAAAAAATCTTTGGTTGCTGGGTGAGATTTTGAAAGGACGACATTTACTGGTGGTTAGGAAATGGTTCAGGGTGGTCAGATAAAGAAAAAGGTTGTAATGGTGGCTATGAAGTTGTTTATTGAGGCATTTTGGATTTTTTTTTCAAATTTGTAAAAAAACTACTTTCTGAGAAAATAAACAATGTCGTGGACTAATCGATAAGGTTTAAAATGACAGAAAATGTTAGGTTTGGGTCGCCAGTCTTATTTTTCAATAGTTTGTTTTCTTATATAGCACTAGCAATGATGTGGCGTCCTACGTGTAAGAGATTGTACTACACGCACTGGTAGCTTTATGTGATAAGTGTTTATTATACACGATTTAATTGTGTAAGTGTTCAATTGGCAAAATGATAAGTTTGGAGACCGGCATGACAAAGTGGCACAAGTACAAGTACCATTTAGGCAATTCTGCCCTAGAGTATTTTCCGGATTTGGAACAGTATTTTCGTCCAGATTTATCTTTACATGAAAAGTGACTAAATTTTGATTACTTTTGAAACTATGGCTATTTTTAAATGACCACTTATATATCTGGAGTTTTTAGAAACCACTATGTTTTAGTGGTTATTAGCTAGTTGTAGCTACCATTTACTACGTTATTTCCTATAGCTATATTTTCAGATTTTTTTTGAGTGTATTCGATGTATTTAAGCTACTGTACATGAATATAGTAGCATTTCTAGGCATGAAATATGGGATTACAACTAGACAGATTTTTGTATTCGAGTGTATTTGACTGCATTCATGGCGTGAAATATGGGATTACTATTGGACAGATTATTATATTCGACTGTATTCACGGCGTGAAATGGGGGATTACACTATTTTTAAATGGAAAGTGAATCAATTAACATAATAGACTCCTAATATAACTCAACAAACTCAATTATAACACATAATTTTATATTTCCAGTTACAAAAAAGATTCTCAACCGAAAGCAACCCAAAAATATAGCAATCTTCAGAGAAATTATATAATATTTCTGAATACATAAATTATATTAATTAAAAAAATATATGAATACATTCATGGAAGATAGCGACACAGTGAATACAATAAAATACATAGAATACAGTGGGATACATTGAAATACAATGGGAAAAAAGATAATAAATACAATGAAATACATAGAATACAACGAGATACATTGAAATACAATGAAAAAAGACAATAAATACAATGAAATACAGCGAGATGCATTGAAATATATTAACATAAAATTCAATTTGCTCAGCCCCCAACTCCATCGTCTTTGTTCAAGAACAAACCTAATGTCGTCTCGTTGAAGCAACATCAGTATCCAATCCTTGCTCGTTGTCATCGTTGCCTCCGGTTGCCGACGATTAGCACGTAAATACCGGCGAAATAACAGAGATTTCTCCAAAACGTTTTCATTCTTTAACAGAAATTCTGAAAGTTTGAAAAGCTTGTCAAAGCAACATTCTAAATGATCCTTCAAGTATGTTAAAGAGATGACAAACTTAACATTCTTGAGGTTGGGAAACTCAAAGCTTGAAGTCCAGCTCTGCAAATCAATAGATTCTCCTTTGGCCAAATATCTTAACCCAAAGTTGCAACGGGCAATATTAAACTGGAGACAAAATTTATAATCAAGACAATGCAGGCGAGCCGAATAAAATTGCAGAAAGCTGACAAAATATTATTTCATAGTAGAAAGTTCCGGTAGAGGAGAAGACATTAGAAAACATAGAGAGAGAGGGAGAATAGATATGGAGTAGGGGATAGGAGAAATTTGAGGGAAAATGAGAGAGAAAAATAATACAAAGCTTATTTTATGGTTTAAGGGTAGGAAGTGACCATAAATAGATATTTGACTATAAAAAATTAAAAGGTAGCTATGGAATATAATCTTTTTAAAAGGGTATATATTTGAAATAAATAAAGTATCAATCTTTGCTATAGGAGGTAACTAATCCATTTTTGAATTTCTCCCAAAAATAGAAGTAAGGCCCAAAAAATTCCACACTGGGCTGGTGACTGTTATACATTTATTGTTGTAAGCTTGTAAAATAGAAGTATTTAGGGAAATTACCAGCTATGTCCATTTATAAGTAGTTCATTACAAAAATTGGCCGATTGATAAAATATTACTAATATTAGCAAAATTAACCAATTAGCTATTTATAGTAAAACAATATTAATTTTTTACTTTGTTTTGAGTGGGTGTTATTAGAATAGATTGGGCACAATTTAAGGAGCTTGAATCTCAGTTTTGGGATGATTTGGTGAAGTTTTGAGGTGGTTTGAATTGAAAATTCGAAGTAAGAGCTGAACATGAAAAAAAAATGATATGTGTATCACACTGTGTATTATTTGTGTATAATATTTGTATCAATTGTATATCACATGTATATCCATGTATACATGTGTGTGAGATACATGTGTGATACATGTTTGATACATGTGTCACAGAAGACATTTTTGAACTCGATTTAATTATGAATTTTGATACAAAACCAGTCCAAATCACTTCCAATCTTCCTCAAATTTTGTATATTGACTTATCTATATATTTTCAATGAATTTTAACTATACCCATGGAAAAAGTTCTTTTTTTGTTTAGATTTTTGGAATATTGTATAGTTTTTTATATTTCATCATCTTACTTGCTATCCCCTCCATGAAATTTCCTTTTCGTCTTGTATCTAATATTGCTAATCACGCTTAAAATTATGGAAGGTGATTTTTGCATGTGATTTTTTGATAAAAAGAACCCTATTATTTATTTTTTTTTAAAATTTTTGTTGGCTAGTTTTGGTAAGTCTATAACTAATGACTAGAGGTTGGTAAGTTGAGATTTATTTGGGACATTTGTATAAGTTTCCCAAGTATTTACGTCAAGATTTGTCCATACAAAAAATTTTAGCGCCTAAATATATCATTTTCCAATTTTGTACCATGGTAAATGGTTAGTAGCTCAATGCTTCGTTCTCATAGATTGTTATGGTTATTTTTAACGTTACACAAAGTTCATTATTTATATTTTTGCATAGTTGTGACAAAATTGGGGTTTACAAATTACGACATAAAGTGAAACTATGACGTAAATAGGCTTGTTCTTTGTCCTTATATGTAAGAGCATTGCTCAATTTATTAAGTTTAGTGACAAAATGAATTTTATATAGATAAGTCATACCAGACGCGAATTCAAAATTTAAACATCATTAGTTCAACTTTTTAGATTTTTAATATTGAACTCATTATACTTTTAGAGTTATGGGTTCATATCTATTCTTTATCGCAATTTTAATCAACTTTTACATATAAATTCATATTCCGCATTGACTGTTAGGTTCAATTGAACCTGGTACTATTATATTAGATCCGCCCTCATCATGGTTGTATAGGGTAAAATTGGTTCATATTAAATATTCGTATAATGGAGCGACACGTAATCGGAGATAGATGGAAAGTGAGATAGGTGGAAATCAAGACCGGGGGCAGTAGTTTCGATTGCACCGGTGTCATGACCCTAGTTCACCGATCGTGAACATGTCGTGATGGCACCTAGTCCCCACGACCAGGTAAGCCAAATATTGCGTAAAGTATAATAATTGCGAAAAAATAGAGGAAAACCAAATTAAATAATTAAAAGTAACTGTACTGGATGATACTCGGCGGTGCACAACTCAATAAAATACAAGTCTAACACTATTCCCAAGATCTGGAAATTCACGGACAACACAGGCTATAGAAATGTACAGTATGGCTCCAAAACTCCAGAATACTCTAACAACGGAAAGAGAGAAAACTAGATACTAAAGATAGAGTAAGAAGGAGACTCGTCGGTCTGCGGACGCAACAAAACTATCTCGAAGTCTCCGTGGCCCTACTGCCTCACTGACAGTGCGCCTGAGTAGAGGTACCTGAATGATCTGCACATGAAAAACATGCGCAGGAAGGGCACGAGTACACCACAGCGGTACTCAGTAAGTGCCAAGCCTAACCTCGGTTGGGTAGTGACAAGGAAAGGCCAGGGCCCTACTGAGATAAACATAATAAATAATAAGGTAACGTAAACAATCTAAATAAAATCTACAACAAACATCTGAACCGGATAAGCACAGGAGAGCAGTAATAGAAAGTAACGGTAACAATACAAGTAAATAATGTCATCAACCAGGAAATAATAATCGGGGATCTCTTGGTAACCTGAGGATCTCTTGGTATCCTCATCGTATGTACTAGGGATCTCTTGGTATCCCGGGGATCTCTTGGTATCCTCAATAAGTGAGTCGGGGATCTCTTGGTATCCCAATGTATATATATAAATACGTGCCAGTGATCTCTGGTATCCCGCACCTTCAATCCAGAATAAGTCAAGTACAAGGGAATCTCCCGGGAAGCCATCCCATGGTCCCAATTTAAAGCACACCACAACAACAACTCGTAATCTCAGAATAAATGATAAACCAGTACAAGTAATTGAAAGTTCTAACCTAACATGCTTCACAGAGTGCAAATAGAACAGTTAAACAATTAAGCAAGTAAGTCAGCTAAGCATGCTTCTCTAAGTTAGCAGAGGTCTAAACCTACAGTTTAAAGGAACAAGTAAACAGAAAATCTCAATCTAAATACTCCAATTAGAAACGGGTTTACAACAATTTGCTCAAGTACGCGCGCGTCACCTCACGTATGAGGCATTCAAATATTCAGAACATGTCCTAAGGGGAAAAGTCCCCCACACAATGTTAGACAAGCCACTTACCTCGAACTGGCTCAATATCACTAGAAACTGCGCCTTTGCCACGAGTATCTGACTCCAAATGGCCCAAATCTATTCAATTCAATTACATATCGTAAATAATATTGCAAACAACCGATTCCACTTTAAAAATTAAAGCTAGGGCCCAAAAATAGGTAAAATGACCAAAATGCCTCTCCAGCCAACATCTCGGAATCGAATAATTTTCATATTTTCAGAACCCTCGTGCTCTCACGAGTCTAACCATATAAAAATCTCCCAAATCGGAGGTCAAATGCCCCCTCAAAACCCTAAAGTTTGGTCTATGAACTTTTACCCCAAATTACCAAGTTTTTGATCCTAAATTCGAATTAAAATGATGTATTTAGATATATAATGAAAAGGGATCAAAGAAACATTACCTAATGATTTTCTCTTCAAAACCCACTAAAATCGCCTTCTCTCGTGCTCTCAATCGATTTTCAAACTTATGAAATTAAACCCTCGAAATTTTCTATTTCTGCCCAGACATTTCCGCTTCTGCGGACAACCGCTTAAGCTGAAAAAGCATGTGAGCCCTGAAGATATGTGCGCCCTAAAGCTGGTCAAACAGATCATCAATACGAGGTAAAGGATATCGGTTCTTCACTGTAACTTTGTTCAACTGGCGATAATCAATGCACATACGCATAGAACCCTCCTTCTTCTTCACAAACAAGACAGGAGCATCCCATGGCGAAACACTGGGTCAAATAAAACCCTTACCCAACAATTTTTGCAATTGATCCTTCAACTTCTTTAACTCAGGAGGAGCCATACGATACGGAGGAATGAAAATGGGCTGAGTACCCGACAACAAATCAATGCCAAAATCAATATCTCTATCGGGTGGCATGCTCGGGAGATCAGCTGGAAACACATCGGGGAAATCCCGTACCACTGGAACTGAATCAACAGAAGGGATACCAACACTAACATCTCTCACATAAGCTAAATACGCGGCACACCCCTTCTCAACCATACATTGAGCTTTAAGGAAAGAAATAACTCTACTGGGAGTATGGTCTAAAGTACCACTCCACTCAATACGTGGAACACCTGGTATAGCCAGCGTCACAGTCTTGGCATGACAATCAAGAATAGCATGATGGGGCAACAACCAATCCATACCCAGAATAATATCAAAGTCAACCATACCGAGTAATAATAGGTCCGCCCTGGTCTCAAAACCACGAACAGTAACCAAACATGACCGGTACACGCGGTCCACAACAAGAGAATCTCCCACTGGAGTAGAAATATAAACAGGGGCACTTAAAGAATCCTGAGGCACACCCAAATACGAAGCAAAATAAGAAGACACATAAGAATAAGTAGAGCCTAGATCGAATAGAACCGATGCCTCTCTGTGACAAGCCAGAATAATACCTGTGATGATAGAATCGGAGGCAACCGCCTCAGTGCGAGTAGGAATACAATAATATCTGGCCCGACCCCTCTCTCGAGGGAGGCCTCTATCTCCCCGACCTCCGCCCCTGGCGGGTTGGGCAGGTGGGGTAGCAGCGGGAGCTAATACCATAGCCTGAGAACTCTGAGGAGCACCCTGTGGCTGAGTAGTCTGTGGAGGTGCACTCCTCCCAAGTCTAGGACAATCCCTTACCACATGACGGGTATCACCATACTCATAGAAAGCTCTGGGAGGTCGTGGTGGCTGTGACTGACTGGAACTAGGATTGCTGGACTGACCTCTAAAAACACCCCGCGTAGGAGGCGCGCTAGAAACTGGAGGTGCATAATAAGGCTCCTGAGGTACAGGTGGAGCTGGAGTACTGCTGGCTGTTGGTAAAGCTGAATGTACAGGGTGACCAGGATAACCCCTACCACAGCGACCTGCTGATTGGGTACGAGCACCAGAGTAGTGACCCGACTCTCGAGACCTTTTGGCCTCCCTCTCCCCTCGCTCCCTGGCGAGCATACCCTCAATCCTCCTAGCAATGCTCACTAACTGCTGGTAAGGAATATCCATCTCCAGCTGTCGAGCCATGCTAGACCGAATGAGCGGAATAAGACCCTTGATAAACCTCCGAACTCTCTCCCGAACTATGGCAACCAAAGCCGGTGCATGTCTAGCCAACCTGGTATAACGGATGGCATACTCTGAAACTGTCATAGCACCCTGGCGCAAGTGCTCAAACTCCGCGCGCCATGAATCCCTGAGGCTCTGGGGAACAAACTCTCTCATGAACATGTCTGAGAACTGGGTCCAAGTCAGTGAAGCAGCCTCGACTGGACTGTCTATCTCACAAGTATGCCACCAATCATAGGCGGCTCCTCGAAGCTGAAATGCGGTGAAAGAAACCCTGCGAGACTCCACTATGCCCATAGTGTGAAGGATGCGATGACACTCCTCCAAAAATCCCAGGGCGCCATCTGATGCTAGGCCACTGAACACTAGGGGATCATATTTCTTGAACCTCTCTAGCCTACACTACTCGTCCTCGGAGATAGCTGATTCATCCCCGGGCTGTGCTGGTGCTGCAGGCAGTATAGGAATAACCTCTGGGGTCTGCTCCATCTGCACTCTCTGTCAGGAGTGCGGGCTGCGGGAGTCTGGGCCCCTCCCCCGGCCTGGGATGTGGCTGCTGTAAGGGGAAGCAACCCCGCCTGAGCCAAGGTAGTGTACATGCTCATGAACTGAGCCAGAGTCTCCTGGAGCGCTGGAGTAGTAGTAGTTGTGGTAGGTGTGCTAGGTGCCTGGGCTACGGCCAAATCTGTTGGTGGTACGTTGGCGGCAGCTCTCGCAGGTGTTGTGGCAGCACCACGTGTGCGTCCTCGACCTCTACCCCGGCCCCGGCCTCTGATGGTGGTAGCAGGGGGCGCGGGTGCCTGGTCCTCTCGTGTAGCATGTGTCCTAACCATCTGTGAGAGAATAGAGACATAAGTTTAGAATTGATGTCAAAATATCGCACGACAAGGAATTCAAAAGAAATGAAGATCTTTCCTAAACAGTTACATAGCCTCTCGTAGATAAATACAGACGTCTCCATATCGATCAGCGAGATTCTAATAAACTGGCCTGTGTTACGTGACTTCTATGAACCTAGAGCTCTGATAACAACTTTTCACGACCCTAGTTCACCGATCGTGAACATTCGTGATGGCACCTAGTCCCCACGACCAGGTAAGCCAAATATTGTGGAAAGTAAAACAGTTGCGGAAAAATAGAGGAAAACCAAATTAAATAACTAAAAGTAACTGTACTGGACGCCACTCGGCGTGTACAACTCAATAAAACACAATTCTAACACTATTCCCAAGACCCGGAAACTCACGGGCAACAGAGGCTATAGAAATGTACAGTATGGCTCCAAAACTCCAGAATATTCTAACAACCAAAAGAGAGAAAACTAGATACTAAAGATAGAGTAAGAAGGAGACTTGTTGGTCTGCAGAAGCAGCAGAACTACCTCGAAGTCTTCGTGGTCCTCCTAACTCACTGACAGTGCACCCGAATAGAGGTACCTGAATGATCTGCAAATGAAAAACATGCGCAGGAAAGGCATGAGTACACCACAGCGGTACCCAGTAAGTGCCAAGCCTAACCTTGGTTGGGTAGTGACGAGGAAAGGTCAGGGCCCTACTGAGATAAACATAATAAATAATAAGGTAACGGAAACAATCTAAATAAATTCTACAACAAACATCTGAACCGGATAAGCACAGGAGAGAAGTAATAGAAAGTAACGGTAACAATACAAGTAAATACTGTCCTCAACCAGGAAATGATAACCGGGGATCTCTTGGTAACCCGAGGATCTCTTGGTATCCTCATCATGTGTACTAGGGATCTCTTGGCATCCCGAGGATCTCTTGGTATCCTCAATAAGTGAGCCGGGGATCCCTTGGTATCCCGAGGATCTCTTAGTATCCTTAATAAGTGAGTTGGGGATCTCTTGGTATCCCAATATATATATATAAACACGTGCCAGGGATCTCTTGGTATCCCGCACCTTCAATCCAGAATAAGTCAAGTACAGGGGGGATCTCCCGGGAAGCCGTCCCGTAGTCCCAATTTAAAGCACACCACAACAACAACTCGTAATCTCAGAATAAATGCTAAACTAGTACAAGTAATTGAAATTTCTAACCTAACATGCTTCATAGAGTGAAAATAGTATAGTTAAACAATTAAGCATGTAAGTCAGCTAAGCATGCTTCTCTAAGCTAGCACAGGTCAAAACCTACAGTTTAAACGAACAAGTAAACAGAAAATCTCCATGTAAATACTCCAAGTAGAAACGGGTTTACAACAATTTGCTCAAGTACGCGCTCGTCACCTCACGTACGAGGCATTCAAATATTCAGAACATGTCCTAAGGGGAAAAGTCCCCCACACAAGGTTAGACAAGCCGCTTACCTCGAACCAGCTCAATATCACTAGAAACCGCGCCTTTGCCAAGAGTATCCGACTCCAAATGGCCCAAATCTATTCAATTCAATTACATATCATAAATAATATTGCAAACAACCGATTCCACTTTAAAAATTAAAGCTACTGCGCGAAAATAGGTAAATAGACCAAAATGCCCCTCCAACCAACGTTTCGGAATCAAATAATTTTTACATTTTCAGAACCCTCGTACTCTTACAAGTCTAACCATATAAAAATCTCCCAAATCGGAGGTCAAATGCCCCCTCAAAACCCCAAAGTTTGGTCTATGAACTTTTACCCCAAATTACCAAGTTTTTAATCCTAAATTCGAATTCAAATGATGTATTTAGCTATATAATGATGAAATATAATGAAAAGGTATCAAAGAAACGTTACCTAATGATTTTCGCTTCAAAACCCACTAAAAATCGCCTTCTCCCATGCTCTCAATCGATTTTCAAACTTATGAAATTAAACCCTCGAAATTTTCTATTTCTGCCCAGACATTTCCGCTTCTGCGGACAAGGGACCGCTTTTGCGGTCCCGCTTAAGCGGCAAAACAACTGCTTCTGCGGCTTCTCATAAAAGGGCAGATTTCGCTTCTGCGGATAAATACCCGCTTCTGCGGTACCGCTTATGCGGTCAATCAACCGCTTCTGCGGTTCCTGAGGGGGAGACCAAATATCGCTTCTGCGATAAGGGAGACGTTTATGCGGCTCCGCTTCTGCGGTCCCCAAACCGCAGAAGCAGAAATACCAGAAGAAAAAAAACACCAACTGCTGCAACTTAGAGATTTTCCCCCCGTTAACAACCCGAAATCATCCCGAGGCCCCCGGGACCTCAACCAAAAGTACCAATACTACTAATACCTTATTCGAATTTGTACCAATCCTTAAAACACCTCAAACAACACCGGAAACCCGATTAAATCAAGGATTCAAGCCTAAGAACTTCAAATTCTTTCAAAATATGCTTTCGATAAAAAACCTAACCAAACCTCGTCCGAATGACATGAAATTTTGCACACATCCCAAATGACATAACAAAGCTACATTAACTTCCGGAATTCAAATCCGACCCTCAGATTAAAAACTCACTATTAGATCGGAAACTTCAAAAATTCAAACTTCGGCATTTCAAGCCTAAATGAGCTACGAACCTCCAAAATATATTTCGAACACGCTCCCAACCCCGAATTCACCTAACGGAGCTAACGGAACCATCGAGTTTCCATTCTGAGGTCATCTTTACACTGTTCCGAATGTGGACCATTTTTCAACTCTTAAATCCTAACACCGAACGTCCCCGCAAACTAAAATAGCAGAAATGAACTTTGGGAAAGCAGTTAATAGGGGATCGGGGCGTAAATTCTAGAAATGACTGGCCGGGTCGTTACAACCGGGAAGCCCCCGAAGGGAATATTGCTAATGAAGACAAATGAATATCTGCCTCCCGATAACATTCAATGAAGAATATTCTGCAGTATTAAATTCATAGTCCGTTATAGAGAATTATGGCATTCATAACCTAGGACCTTGAATGGCACCCATAATTGTCATTTAAGAGGAGTTTAATCCTAAGACTTTGTTCCCTAGGTACAACTATAAATAGTGACTTCAACAGCCATTATTGGGACACGAATTTTCTGACAAACGTTTTCTATATACTATTCAAAAGCTCATTAACATTTCATATCTTGCTTATCAATTTTCATATTGCTGCCTTCGGAAGCTCTGCTTCCGGGAACAGGCTATTTGTTGTCTTATCTCGATTTCAATGCTAAGTCTTGCATTTTATTTAATTTATTTATTAATTTTGGGATCAAATTTATTCGCTTGTTTATAAACCACATTTCAAATTTAACTGTACCGTTTTACGGGTATATAATTTAGCGCACACAGTTGGGGCATAGATAGTTGCGTAATTGGGTTAATCCTTGCATCTATTACTAACCTATTTAATTCTTTGTTTGTTAGTAAAAAATCATAAAAAATAGAAGATAACAATGTCAATATCATGGACAATGTTGAGGCCTAAGGAAATTAGCCTGAACACGAAGATTCGATCAGCGATACCCGCAACGAGGGGGTAAGGCCACGCCGGTTCATGGAGGGCAATATCCACGACACGTTCAGGAGAAAACTTTTGATGACACTGAAGGCGAGCACATTGCGAAACAGTGAGAATCCTGAGGGAACAACAAAAGGCTATTATGGGCCATTTCTCGCGACAAAATTTGGTCATGAAGAAGTTGAGGCAGGCGTTGTCGGACGCTTCCAACAACGCTAATAGAAGAGGTCTAGTTCCTCCCGGTGCTCCAGCAAACCAAACAACACAAATGGTTGATAACAACACCACGAGTGTTGAGGTCGGCTTCAACAGGGCCGGGGGAACAATAAGAGATCTGGTAATAATAACAAGAATGATCCTTTTAAAACCAAACTCATACGGTTTGTGAGGAAAATAGATGCCCAAATGGATCAAATCTCGGGCGTACTGCCAGTGTTGAAAAGACCAGACTCAAAAAAATACACCCAGTTGCCCTTCAAACCAAGCGCAACACCAAAGTTGATCCCGAAGCGGTTCAAAATGGCAGACGTGCCAGAATATGATGGGACTTCGAATCCTCAGGAACACACGACCGTCTACACAAAGACAATGAAAAATGACTTAGTTCCGTAGGAGATTGAATCAGTCTTGCTGAAGATGTTCGGGGAGACCCTCACAAAGGGGGCCCGTACATGGTATTCACTTTTACCCGAGCATTCAATAGATTTTTTCGAGATTCTTGTAGATTCTTTTATCAAAGACCATGCCGGGGCCAGGAAAGTACAAGCCTGGAAGGTCGACATATTCAAAATTACACAAAGAGAGTTCGAGCGGCTGCGAGAGTTTGTGACCAGGTTTCAGAAGGAAAGAATGCTACTACCGGCCGTGCCAAATGAATGGGCAGTTGAGGAATTTACTAAAGGGCTAAACCCGAGGGGCTCAGACGTTTCTCGAAAACTAAAAGAAAGTCTTTTCGAGTTCTAGGAAACAATATGGGCGTATGTCCATAACTGCTATGAATCAAAGATAAGAATAGAGGATGACCATCTCGGTTTTCCGACATCAACCAATGGTCGGGAACGATAAAAGAATAGGGAAAAGTTGAAGGATGATTTAACAGTATTGTAGACTCGATTTTTACCCTATAAAAGGGCCAAAGGATGCGGTAGAGGTTTCCGGTAGGCAAATAGATTCCCTACCGATAGGAGAGCTAATCATGGCCAGGATAACAGATCCTTGCAGGACAAAGAGGTATAGAGCTCCCTGGATTCCACCTACCCCAGATTGTCCGAATATAACTTCAATGTTAGCATAGTAGAACTGGTATTGGGGATGAGGATCATTGAGGAAGCACAGTTTCTGAGGCTGATAAGGTTCGACCCCAGTTAGAAGGATCCTAATCTATGGTGTGAGTATCATGTGACTAACGTCCATCAAACTAGGGACTGCCAACATCTACGCATGGAGGTGGTGACATTGTTGAAAAATAGACATCTCAGAGAATTCTTACTACAACCGCAACAGGATAATGCAAAACCCTCAAATGCAAGAAAAGATCCTCCTCGTCTAACGATCAACATGATTTTTGGGGGAAATGAGATTAATGGTGTAACCTTTTTGGTAGTAAAAGATACAAAGATGTCGGTGACCTATAGCAAAAGACTTTGGGAAGTCGTTGAGGACGATATCGCCTTCACAGAGACACAGATGGACTCATACTATCGTACAATGATGTCCTGTAATTTCTCTTAATGTTTTAGATTTCAAAATTAAATGTGGTTTGGTGGGCCCAGGGATTTCAGCCAATATTATCCAATAGAGATTGCTGGAACAAGCCAACATGACCGGAAGCATCATTCCGGCCACAAAGTTCCAGTTCCTCGCCAAGTTCTATTTAGCAAGAGTGACAACTCGAGGGGAAATTCTACTTCCCACGAATGTCGAAAGGGTAATGAAGACCACCCTTTTTGATGTACTAGACAGCGATATAGGCTACAATATTATTCTTGGAAGTCCATGGCTACATGAGATAAAGGTTGTGCCATCAACATACCTTTAAATTCTAAAATTCCCAACTCCGTAAGGAATTAAACAAATAAGAGGAGATCAACCGGGGCCAAGGGAGATGAACGCGATATCCGTTTCAAGTAGATAAGGGAAGAAGCATGCGGCACAACAATTATAGGAACAAATGCCTATTCCCAAGACAAACTAAGTCAATAAGGGAGAGGAGTCGTCAGAATCCTATAAAGTACAAAGATATTTCTAGGTACCAGAAGAAACAGATGCAACCAAATCAACAACGGAAGAACTAGAGCAAGTCACATACTTTGAGAAATTCTTGGGAGAAAGTTCCACTTGGGGACAAGATTAAACCCAGAGCTCAGGTTAGGATTTACAAAATTCTTAGATTTAACGTTGATTGTTTTGCATAGTCGTCTGCGGATATGACAGGTATTCTGCCAGAGGTGGCCGTGCACAAATTAAGCCTAGATCCTGACATCTCTCCGTTAAGGCAGAAGAAACATTCAATTGACGAGGTTAGAAACAAATTTGTCAAAGAAGAGGTAACTCAATTGCTTTTTATCGGTTCAATCCTAGAGGTAAAGTATCCTAACTGGCTAGCTAATGTAGTAGTAGTAGTTCCAAAAAAGAATAATAAATTTTGCATGTTCGTAGATTATAAGGATCTGAATAAGGCATGCCCAAAAGACTCATTCCCATTGCCAAACATTGATCAAATGATTAATGCGACGATCGAGCATGAGTTGATGAGTTTCCTCGATGCCTATTCCAGGTACAACCAAATCAAAATGAACCCAGAGGATCAGGAAAAAACTTCGTTCGTAGTGAACTTTAGCGCATATTGCTATAACGTGATGCCTTTCGGAATTAAGAACACAGTAGCCATTCATAAGCGGCTTGTGAATAAAATGTTTGAAAAACAAATAGGAAAAAACAAGGAATTTTACATAGATAACATACTGCATAGGTCTTTGAACATAGGTGATCATCTTAAACACCTACAAGAAACTTTTGACATCCTAAGGAAGCACAACATGAAGCTTAATCCCGAAAATTGTACATTCTGAGTCAGATCTGGTAAGTTCTTAGGGTTCCTGGTGTCATTAAGAGGAATCGAAGTCAATCCTGAAAAAATTAAAGCCAACTGAGACATCCTCGACCAACTATCAAACGTTAAAGAGGTTCAAGGTTAACATGAAGACTGGCCTCTTTAAGCAGATTCATTTCCTGGTCTTCAGAAAAATGCCATTATTTCTTCTCACTTCTGAAAAAAAGAACAACTTTGAGTGGACTTCGGAATTCCAGAAGGATCTAAAAGATTTGAAAAGATATTTATCGAGCCTTCCATTACTATCGAAGCCAAAGGAAGGTGAGCAACTGCTAATTTACTTAGCAGTCTCGGAAGTAGCGACATGTGTCGTAGTCCATGAAGATGAATGTATGCAATCTCCTATCTATTATATTAGTAAAATTTTAACGAGAGCGGAAACTCTCTACCCGCATCTCAAAAAATTGGCCTCAGCTCTCATAGTCGCCGCTCGAAAGGTTAGGCCTTATTTTCAATATCACCGATAGCCATGGTGACAACCTTTTCCCGTGGAATCTCCTTCACAAACCTCAACTATCAGGTTGACTGGCCAAATGGGCAGTCGAAATGAGTGACTTTGACATAGAGTATAAACTTAGGACTGCGATCAAGTCACAAGTTTTGGCCGATTTTGTGGTCGATTTCAGTTCTGGACTACTGCCCTTGGCCAAAGTGATGGTGTTAGAACCGATATCAGGACTATTTCATGGACAGAGCTTCCAACGTAAAAGGGTCCAGGATCGAGGTAGTACTAATCACGCCCTCGGGATAAACCCTGAGGTGGGCCATAAGAATTGTTCCCTTGACTAACAATGAAATCGAGAATGAGGCTTTAATTGCAGGACTCGAGCTAGCCCGGGGACTGGACTCCAAGGTCATAGAAATCAAATGTGATTCCCAACTTGTAGTAAACCAGGCCTACGGGATCTTTGACACCATAGAGGAATGCATGCAACAATATGTAGTGAAAGTCCAGACTCCAGACTCTTCTCACATGGTGCAGGGAATGGTTAATCACCCACATCGTGAGGGAAGAAAACACAGATGTAGACACACTAGCCAATTCGGGCACATCTATGAAAATAAAGGAATTCGTCTCCGGTATGGTCGTACAGCTTATACATTCGGTATTGGATGTGGACGGTTATTATGAAGTAAACTCGACCAATTTGGTCTGGGACTGGAGAAGTGAGATCATTAACTATCTCGAGAACAGAAAACTACATGAAGATCCCAAGGCATCCCTGGCATTATGCACTAAAGTAACCCGTTAATGCTTTAGGGGATGCAAATTGTATAGAAAGCCTTTACAAGGCCCCTTGGCCCGATATTTAGGAGCCTCCAAGGCTAATTACGTCATTAGAGAAGTTCACAAATGAATCTGTCGAAATCACTCATGTGCAAACTCCTTGGTATTAACGCAAATTAGGGCAGGACATTACTGGTCTCGCATGGAACAAGACGCTAAGACATATGTTCAGAAATGCGATAAAAGTCAACGCCATGCACCTTTAGTCTATCAACCAGCAGAACTATAGCACTCAACTGGGGATGGACATAGTCGGTCCGCTGCCGTCGGCTCCCAGTAAGGTAAGATTTATTTGATTTTAACTGATTACTTTTCTAGGTGGTTTGAAGCAGGTCCTTACCAGAAAATCAGCAAGCACGGAGCGGTCGATTTCTAGTGCGAGAGCATTATTTGCAGGTTCGAGATACCAAAAGAGATAACATGCGACAACATATCACAATTCATAGGCACAAAGATCACAAAATTCCTTAAAGACTTGAATATCAAAAGAAACACATCATCGCCATACCACCCAAGCGCAAACAGCCAAGCGGAATGAGAAAACAAAGTGATTATTCAAAATCTCAAAAAGAGATGGGAAACAACCAAAGTCAAGTGGCCCGAAATGTTATTGAGAGTGCTATGGGCATACCAAACAATGACCAAGTCAAGCACGGGAGAGACACATTTCTCTTTCATATACGGAGCAGAAGCCCTGATCCCAGTGGAAGTGGGAGAACCTACCATGAGATACTTCCCGGTGGACGAAGAAGCAAATAACGAAGCATTGTTGGTCAGATTGGACCTGCTTGATAAATGTAGGGACTTGGCACATATAAGGATGCTGGCTTAGAAACAAACAATGGAAAGTTACTACAATCGATGAGCCAATATCAGTTACTTCAAAGTAGGAGACTTGGTTTTAAAAAAAGTAACTCAAAACACCCGATAGCTCAACACAAGAAAGCTGGATCCAATGTGGGAAGGCCCATACCGGGTTTCAGCTATCGCCGGGAAAAGATCATACGAATTAGAAAATCAAAATGGAGTAAAATTTCCAAGCATCTAGAATGTGTCACACCTCAAAATGTACTATTATTAATGAGCACCGCCTATTCTAAAAGTATGTGCTACACTTTTTTTCCCTTTGTCCAGTTTTTGTCCCAATTGGGTTTTTCTGGCAAGGTTTTTAACGAGGCAGTAATGGAAGGCATACTATGAAGGAAACACTGTTAATAGAAATATGACCTCTAAATGACAAGGCATGGAAACAAGCCACTACGGGATGGCCAGATAGTCATTGGCTCGATAGCAAAGTTCCTAACAGGAAATAAAGCTTCCTATCGGACAACAAACTGTCCGACCGTTCACGATTTCCCCTTTCCTTCAAGCCACTGGGGTGGTTAAGTAATATTTTGCTCGATAGAAAGTTCCTAATGAGAAATGAAGCTTGTTTCCGGACCAAAGATTATCCAACCATTCACTAGTAGATTCTTCAAAGGAATAAGACGTCTATTGTTCAAATTCGCATTCTTCGCATTCAAACACTGGGGAGAATGATATGGGAACACGGAAACATGATTTCCATATAAACCGGCGCTACGAAATCCGAGAACAAAGATGTATCATCGGGACCGGGGAGTGCGTGGCCAGCCCCGTAGAAATAAGTTGTATAAATTAGCCACAAGTAATGGCAGTTTCTTTTTAGCATAACGAATGCTTTTGTACTTTTAAAAATGGAAGGAATAAAGTAAAGTCCTATTATTTTTATCTTGTTTCTTGTCCAAACGATGAATTTATTTTATCGTTTGAAAGTTAATCAAGTAGTTCAAATGATAATATCGGAATGAACAGGAGACATCCTCTTCAAGAGCATTGTAAACATAAGAGGTCCCTCTCTTATGAAACCCTCACAGTAAAGTATCAGGAAAAATACACCCGAAATATTGCATAACTCGATGGCAAAAAGTAAAATTTGTGCAATGCTTAAACAAAAAAGCACTTTTATATAACAAATATTCCAAGAATCACAAATACAAAGCATGAAAACCAAAGGAAAAAGAAATAAAAAAACTAAACTACTGCGCCCCATCCCGGAACTTGGGGGAAGAGAAGTGTCTGCGCCCCCAGGAGAAGTAGATAGATCTGCCGCCGGCTCGAGATCTTGGCCTTCATCATCATCCCCTTCAAGTTCTTCAGTTCTCGAGAATTGGGAACTAGAACCAGAAGAGTCAATTGTATTAGGCTGAATCGGGAAGCCCCTTATGGCAATTGACTCCGCTCATGGGTCTTGGCAATCTCGGCATAAAAATTAATGACGCTCGCTTTGGCCTCTTCCAAGATTTTTCTCCTCATGCTGTACATCGAATATGTTTTTTCAACAATAAGGAAAGCACTCGGCTCTAAAGCTCTGCTTTAAGCTAATCAACCTCGGTCAAAAGGTTATTTCGCTTGAATCTTACGGCCTGAAGTCTGACATCAAGTTCATGGATAGTGGAGTTATAAACTTTATTGTGCTTCATGACCCTATTATACTTCTCTTCCATTCGGGCATGCTTCTCCTCAGCACTAGCAACCTCTTCAGCTTTGGTGTTCAAGGCTGCCTCCAAATTATTTAGTCTTTTCGTAGTGGCAACCTCGCTCGGCAGCAACAAGAACAACATTTTTTACCTCAGACCACTTTGCCTTGGCCTCTTGAAATTGTACCCTTAGCAGGGCAGCCTCTAGGATAAGGGTCATCACCTCTTGCGCACTCTTCTGCAACTGAGCCTCCAACTCAACGGCTTTGGTAGCCTGTGCTTCCAGTGCCGAGATGCGAGCATCAATTTGCTCCAGCTTGGATATGAATTTTTCTTTATCAAGGATCAACTTCTGAAGGCTCTCGGAAAGGAAGTTAGCCTGCAAAGCAGAAGTTCAAATAAAAAATCCTATCATAGCGTAGCTAGAAGAAACAGTAAAGGGAACAAATATCGTACTGATGCCACATTAATGCATGGAATTACTTATCATACACTCCCCCGAGAGAGAGTGTATTTTATTCTTATCTTTCTCTGAAGCCAAAGGCTTCAGGTAAGTGGTGAGTTCCACCGATCGGGACAGTAGATGGTACTCGGTAGAAACCTAGAGAGAGACATTCTTCTTCCTCTAGGATCTATAGAAGGGGGGAATAGTTATTCCCCCAAATTACCATGGATTGGGGACTATGGAGGAGGGAAATCATCCTCGCGGGTGTCTGCGGCATGTGAGGATGATGTAGCAGTTTCTGGTGGTGAAGGTATGGATGACGAAGACAAATATAAGCTAATGGAGTTGTGGGTTGAGAAGCATATGCGGCAAAAGCAGTGCTAGTTATTGGTTGCTCAGAAACTGAACACGGAAGAGGCCTGGTACCCAGTCTCGTAGTATCGGGAGCAATGACTGGGGTTCGAAAGCGAGAGTTGGTATCTCCTACTATATCACACTCTCCCTAGAGTGCTTGGATGTTATACTCGATTAGTGTTACTAGCTCAACAGATTGAGCATTATGTTGAGCTAATGAAGGTCTTCGTCTCCTCTTTAGGGTAGCCCCTTTAACATTGGCTCCCCCATTATCATCGATCACCACAGTTTATGCGGCTGGCTCAAGTGCGGTGTTCTTCACCCTTTTATTTTTACAAAAGGTCGTAGAGAAACATTGCTTTTGTTGTTGCTTGTTCTCTGGCCGGGGACTTCGAGAAGAAGCACATGCATTGGAAGAAGGTTCGATGGCACCCGTTCGGGTGAAAGCCTCCTGCAACACTCATCACATCTGTGGGATAAGCCAAAACGTCCTCCTCGGGGACGATAACAGAACCCTGTAGAAGACCCGAATTCAGTGGAAAGAGAAGTTAACCAATTTTCTTATACGCAAGGTAAAAACAAGATTAGTTTGTGAATCAACTTACCATAATTTTTGTCCTTTCACCCGTATTTGAGGGCTAGTTCTTTCCACCGGCGGGTCACAGGTGTGATAATATCTAGGATCTTCTAGACTCACCGGTCCAAGCGTTCAACCTTTGGAGGTATCCACCGAGTTGCTGAAATAGTCAAAAGAAAAAGATCAGCAATAGCATGGAACAACTTTTGATCAAGGGAAAGACAAGCATTGAACTTATGTGTACAAGTCCATGACTCGGGGAAAGTTGGAGTTGTGAACGAGATGATGTCCCTGGTAGAAACTACAACGAATCGCTCTATCCATCCGCGATCGTTTTCATCATCCATGCTGGTGAGCAAAGCATAGTGACCACATTTGCTGAAGTTTATCACTACCCCATGAAAGATTTCGAGGGAGTAAAGATTCATCATGCGGGCCAAGAAGAGGTCTTTCCCAATCTCCTGGCATAGCCGTCAAAGACAGGTTACCGTCCGCCATACAGAGGGGCTTACCTGTGCCAAGCAAACTTGATACCAATAGCAAAACTCCAAAGCTACGGGGTCAAGTCACCCGCTCAATAAGAAGGGACCCAAAGTGAAGGGATACATGTAAACGTATGTACAATCCTTCTTAGGGAAGGTTGCTCGCTCAGCCAGATCGGGAACGATGATGTCCTAATCATGGAAACCACAGTCTTTCTTCATAGTATGAATGCTAGAAGGACGAATGAAAGAAGGGCACACACCAACAGTCCATGTGTGGGAGTTAGGAGAAGGAAGCTTCTCCTCAAAATCCTTGGCTGTACAGAGCCTTCTAGGAATAATGGTGCTCACTGAAGGAGGAGTAGCATCATCAGTGCTTTCCTTACTTTTTGAAGAGCTAAAGTTCTTGGAAGAAGAGTCCATGGTTAGCAGAAGAAAGTAAGAATTTCTCAGAAGAAGAAGGCTAAAGCAAGAGACAGTTGAGTAAGAAAAGTTGAGAGAATTCGAAAAATTATAAAGTGTAAAAGAAGGAGAATGAGGTGTATAAGTAAAGAAATAGGCGGCTAAAATTATGGTCATGGTTACCTCGAGAACCGATGAAAGTATTGTTGCCTTCGGAAGTTCTGCTCCCGGAACCAGGCTATTTGTTGTCCTAAGTTATGCATTTTATTTAATTTATTTATCATTTTTGGAATCAATTCGATTCGCTTGTCTATAAACTGCGTTACAAATTCAAATGTGTCGTTTTACGTATAAACAATGGTATAAATACAAGCTAACAATCGGTGAGTATCTACATTTGAGGTTCTAACTTTCCTTCTCTTATCGAACAATCTAAGATACGAATATGACTATCTATATGTATCAAATACAAATATGATTATCTATACGAATGATTTACATAACGTTTTGAGAGTTCTTGTACATAGTGTTTGCTTAGTAATAAAATTCTTTATTTACCAAAAATAATGATTTACAGAACTGCAGGAAAATATTTTCTTGATTTTATGTCGATGATATATTGAATTAAACTTTTATATGCGTATTATACAGTATCAAGATTATCTCTATATACAAACTTTTGGATCTTGAACAATATAATTATTTTTAAAATTTTACTTATCTATACTATTTTTGAAACTTATTCACCCTTTATATTGAAGTATTAATTTAATACAATTTACTAATTATATACAAAATAATATATTGGAATCTAATCTTACCTATTTTTTCTCCATCTTCTTCCTCCCCCATTCCACCCAACTCATTCCCAGGTATATAGAGATAGGCCTACGCACTCTTACCAGCTTGTAGGCCAGAAATTTTCGCTGCACCTCCCATCTTCGTTTTTAAATTTTAAAGGATGAATTTAATCGAGAAAAGGAGACGAACCAAAGCTTCCTTGAAAAAAATCGAATCCGATAGAATTGGTCCATGTATTCAATCACATCATTTTTCACCTCATGCTAACAATGCTGAAGGCAAATCACTTTATTTTTTAAAAAAAGGAACACTGTTGAAGGCGAGAGTGAAAGCCTTGAAGCATTGAATTCGAAAATTGTATTTTGCAAATTTGTTATTTGTTTGAATTGGTGTTGTTGCAAATGATTAGAAATATCTTCTGGAGTTTATATCTCAATTTTGAGAGAATTTGGTGAAGTTTCGAACTTGTTCTGGTCAGAATTTTATATTGAAACTCGAAGAAGAAGACATAAATAAATTGTTTATATATTTTATATTTCGGGTATAGAAACGACATACAAAATATATGCAAATAACATAATTGGATACAAATTGTATGTAAATTGTAGTTTCTGACCGAATTCTCTATAAAAAAATTATAGTTAAGTTATAAATAAATTATTATTTTTTTATTGGATTTTGTATATAATTTGTAAAAGCTTTAGTTATTTTTTATAAATAGAAAAACTTAAATAAATCGGTAAATAAGTTTGAAATTTGGTATATGTACGCTTCTCGTTGTTCCATAAGTCAATTGTAGAATTCCACATATTTGTAAAAAAATAATCTTAGTTGCTTTTCGTAAATAGAAAAATATAAATAAACTGAATAAAATAAATTTAAATTTTGTATGCACGTCTTGTTGTTCTACTTCCACGTGTCAATTTTAAAATTTCTAAGACGAGATGAATGTGCAATCATTCATGGTAAACATCATTGATACATTTTAGAAGAATTATCGTCGGTAAGAACAATTGCGTGTAGAGAGGGACATCAAGAAAAGTAAGATTTAGAGAAAACTACCCTCTATAGCCCCTTAAAATTTTAATAGCCTATGTTTTGACCCATTTTCAAAAAATGGCCCTTCGGCCCAAACATATTGCATATAGTAGCCGAACGGAATGAATATGACAACACAAGTGCCTGCAACTCAGTGGATAGGGCGCCTGTTTCCTAAGTTGACGGTCGCAGGTTCGACCCCTACCTAGCGCAATGGAGAAAATCTTTTTTGCAATGTATAAATATTGTATCCTAAGTTCGATAGTGTATCATTGGTGTATATTGAGCCTATCTCAATTCTGCTTGTGTATTTAAAGTGTATATATTTGTGTACCCCAAATATATTTTATATCGTGAATGTATAATCTGTCTAAAAAATGTATCAAAATCGTATATAATGTGTATTTTCTAATATTTTAGAGTGTATCATGTATTTTTGTATAGTGACAGTCTTTTTTGTATAGTAACAGTCTATTTTGTATACCGACAGTCTATTTTGTATATATTTTGTATAGTGAGAGCTAATTGTATATAAATTATATAGTGACAGTCTATTTAGTATATTTTTATATAGTGATAGTCTATTTTGTACATATTTTGTATAATGACAGTCTATTTAGTATATTTTTTGTATAATGACATTCTATTTTTGTATATATTTTGTATAGTGACAATCTATTTGTATATAAATTGTATAGTGACAGTCAGTTTTGTATATTTTTTGTATAGGGACAGTCTATTTAATATATATTTTGTATAGCGACAGTCTAATTTGTATTTTTTTTGTATAGTGACAGTCTATTGTATATAAATTATACAATGACAATTTATTTTATATATTTTTGTATAGTGACAAATAACAATAAGGATATATTACTTTGAAGATGACCAATGCTTTCATTTAGCCAATTAAGAGTCAACAATAACAAAAATTATTTTGTTATTTTGAAAATTGTATGGCAAAATCAGAATTATGTGTATATCATGCTGCTTTTAATAACAATAAAGATTGTAATATTATTACTAGCAACCCCAAAAAAATAAAAACAAAAATTAAAAGAATATATCCAATTTCAGTTACACATTTTGATCAATGCCCATCTAGAAAAGTAGAAGTAAAAATTAAATCTTGATTGGCAGATAAGGAAGAAATGAAAATGAATATAAGAGATGATGACTGTAAAAATTAAAACAAAAAGACATCTCAGATCCGCTGATTTATTGGATTTTAAAAAAAAAATTATTTTGTTTCCGGGGAAGAAAAATGTGAGAGAGTGAATGAAAGATGAAAGTTATCCACCATAACCATGGGATAAAATTATCTTTTTTTTCCTCGTTTATTGCTTTTCTTAGATACGATTTAGCTGAACCTTCAAATTGAAAATATCTTTGGATTTTGATTTGTGTGTTTCAGTTTCACAACCATAATGACAAAAATTTTTGAAAATTTTGCTTTGGTTCGTCGAATCATAGCCAGCGAATTTAGTGGCTATGGAGTTAAAACATTTGAAATTTGAAGGGAAAGAGTAGCAGTGGTTTTGGGCTAGCCCTTGTAATTAATTTTGGGCTATTAATTGTATGGTTTATTTTGTGGCTACCGGTTGTCTTTAGTTTTATCCGAAGGGGTACAGATGAAGTTTGCTCTAAGATTTACCCACAATATATAACTGGGCCCTTAAATTTGACTTTTTTTTATCACTTGGACATTTAAACATAGAGTTGTTCCTATTAGACCCTTCAACTAAATCACATATGTGCCAATTAGACACTTTGTAGACCATCTGAGAAAAACTTTTATAAAAATTATTGGATATGTAATTAGCTGCAGTTGTATATTTGATAGCTTTTAAGGCTTTCTTCTTTGCTTATGAAATAGCTGCATTTGTATATTTGACAGCTTTGCTCTTTTGCTGAAGTACTATTTTTGTTAAAAGTTGTTAATGTCAAAATGCAACTTCTATCAACCACTTGTGTGTTATAGTTTGTAAAGTTTTATTCTAGTAGCTTACAAGTGCCGTGCAAAGAGAACAAGCATGCAAAATGAGAGTAGTCAAATTCATGTACACTATACTTTCTTTTAAAAAAAAATTAAGAGGAAAAATGATGTGTTCACGAGAAGAAGAAGAGAAATAGAATGTAAGGTAAAAGTTCGCTTTAATTGGAATAATATATTAGAATGTCATAATCATAATCATCATCATCATCATAATAATAATAATAATAATAATAATAATAATAATAATAATATTAATAATAATAATAATAATAATAATAATAATAAAAATAATAATAATCCATAACCCTTTTCTTATTTTCACGCATCTTTTCCTACGCACTCAATTATGTCACTACAAAGTGTCTAATTGGCACAAATATGGATTAGTTGAAGGGCCTAATAGGAACAACTCTATGTTTAAGTGTCCAAGTGACAGAAAAGGTCAAGTTTAAAGGTCCAGTTATGTATTCTACCATGTTATAATAATAAGCCATAATTGGTGGCAATACTTCAACTGCGTATAGAACATTTTGCAAGCGACGTCATATTTAAAGAAGGAACAAATAATCTAATTATTTTTATTTATTTTTTCCATAGTAAAAAATAGATTGGGCATTATTCCACGGTCAAGAGTTCAAATCCTGCTCAACCTATTTTTAAAAAAAAAATTACTAAGGAGGATCGATTACTAGACCTAGAAGAAATAAGACAGAAGCTAAACCACCGGAACAAGAACAAAGTTATGTTAAGTGGTGTCACTCTTTTTTATATATACGTATTTGATAAATTTTTTGTATTATTTGTATGACAGTTGATAAAATATTTTGACAAAGTGGTGTCACGTGTCGCTATGCGTGACTCCAAGTCATTATCACTAGTCACCATAACAGAACAAAAAGGTCCCTTATCATTTGTAAAGTAGGAATCCCTTGCTTTTATAAAGTTCCTTCAAAAGCATAGCTTCTCTGGCCTAGTTTATTATGCTCTCCACCCACTTTTGCTTTTAGCTTAGTGCAAAAGACCACCACCTAACAAAAATAAAGATAAAAGAAACCTTTCATTAAAGAAATATTTAAAATTTTAAGTTATCGAGTGTGAAGTATTAAATTTCTTATACTCCTACTTATTATGTTAATAATATGCATATATGAAAAATATACACTTCTTAAAGCACTTAAAGTTAACAAAAAAGTATGGAAGTTAATTGCATTTGTAAATGAACTTCACCCGGAGATAGTGGCGGAGGCAGAATATATGCTAAGGGTGTTCAAAAAAAATTGGATTGCAGCTGACGGGAATGAAACCTGCGATCTTCTGCACATTATGAACACCCTTGACCACTGAGCCAAGCGTTTGCCCTGTGTCAAGGGTGTTCAACATATTATATCTATATGTAAAAACTAAAATTATCCCTATATAAACAGTATAATTTTCCGACGAAGGGTATTCGGATGACCACCCTTGCGCCACCTGCCTCCGCCCCTGCCCGGAGAAAAGATTAAAATTTGTTGCTAGCAGAAATCATTATTTCACTTGAAATATATACTCATCGAACAACTATTTCAATATTTTACAAGTAATTCAATACTTAAATAATATTTAATGAGCAAACAAGTCAGTGTCAAATACTGATGGCCAAATAAAAAATTTTAATAAACAAAGGTTTAATGTGAAGAGATTTCTCGATTGTCATACTAGCTTATTGCATATTCCACTTTCCTTTCCAGAACAGCTGAACAAAGTAGGACGCTCCAAAACCATCTTTCACGTAGAGTAATATTTCTTTTTCTGGTCCAGTAGGAACCAGTTAAGACTCTCAAATTAACAAGTATATACTCAATAATTTTAGATTTGTTATGATAAATATCAAATTATGGTGGATGTCTACTCTTTTTCCATGGTCTTCATCTCAAATGTTTAATGACATGTTTTGTATGTTCAATGACATATTCCATGACATATTTTCTTCGCTTTTTATGCCTATATAAATGCCTTATAATTGATAAGAAAATACACACAATTGAAGAAGAAAATCTCTTCCTTCTCTCTATCTATATTTCTTGTTTATGTTTTACTAAATTGCTTTTATTTCCTTGTTCCATATTGTTAATTTGAGTTATATCTCATAACACGTTAGCAGTACGAGTCTCTAACCAATTGTATATATATCTACAAAAAAAGAAAAAATTCTACATCCAGAAAAATTGCAATTAGAAGTCATACATATCATGTCATGGTTAGATGTAAAGAAAAATTACATATGGTAAGTAACGAAATGTAAGAATGCATGAATATCTTATACTTGTCATTCCTTTAATATCTCATTCGCACACAACTTCGTACTACACATGTATTGCATAAGCACATATTAATATTACATCTTTTATATCACATGAATTGAATGATATTTTCGAAGTTCTATATGTGAAAATCACAGTAGCAGTTAATTGTTGATATAATGCATGTCGTTAACTCTTTGGTTATATACAG
Source organism: Nicotiana glauca (assembly GCA_026770625.1). Lineage (NCBI taxonomy): Eukaryota > Viridiplantae > Streptophyta > Magnoliopsida > Solanales > Solanaceae > Nicotiana > Nicotiana glauca. The sequence continues at coordinate 33,665 of MU768437.1, forward strand.
GATTTTGTGTGAAAACTATTACTGATCATATCATGCTTCGCCAAGTTTTTGTAATTCATCCTAACGTTGAAATATTAACTTTTCCCGCATTGCAATAATTATACTTTTCATTTATAAGCCTGGTGGTATGAATTATTTGGATTGTTAGATTCCTGTCTTGATCAAAATAAAATTATATGTGCCTAATATCAACAAGACTAAACGTATAAAGATTATGCAATGTATATTTACTATTCCTTTGTTTCTTTGAGTTGTTGATTATTGCCGAGTATTTGGCTAGACTATGATGTCACCTTGGATGGTGATTTTCCCCCTTTATTTATGATAATTGTTATAAATTAGAAACAGTCCTCAATTGATATATAAAAGAAAACCATCTTAATGATCAGGACATAAATGAGAATTATTAACTTCTGACGATAAAAGGCATTCATATCAATTTTTTTTTTGGAAATATCATAAATGAGGATGATGACTATATCTTTTTATTTTTGTAGAGAGCATAATACTTAGTTTCCACAAAAGTGCATAATAACTAATACTAACTATTATTCTATTTGATAAATCATTTTCCTTAATGTTCTGGTCATATCACTTTCATCTTGAAGTAGACTTATTGCATCAAAGACTATATGTAAATTTTCAAGTATTTTATATGAACGATGCACAAGCTACAACTGGTAAGTTGTTACTTATAATGTCACTTTTCAGGTAATATAAATGTTGAATTTATGAATTAGTACTATATATGTGTTGTTACCTATATGTTGTACTTTTGATAAATTTATTCACTAATTGCTTTGTTGAATTGAGTGAAGGAAAGTTATGGCGTTAAATGAAATTTAATAGGTAGGGTATACCCCGAAAACAATAATATTTTTTAGAAAGGTTCAAGGGTGAGTCATAGCGCACTTTAGCATATTATGAAAATGATTTTATGATCTATTTAAACTCTAATAGAATTTAAAAGAAATATTCTAACTACAAATGGTTGTATTTCATATAGGTGCTACAAATAATTAATAAAGCTTTACGCTGATTTGGGATTTTACTTATTTAAAAAAGCAAATTTGATTTTCTAAGTTGTAAATTAATTGTATACAACTTTTTTGGCATGTGATTGAAATTAAGGCTTGAGAATGAATCTCAACATTGTTTAGCCTATTATGTCATTGATTGAGGGTAAGATATCGGGATCCAGTCCTGATGCACCATAACGATAAGAGCTGGGTTTGAGTCCCAATTCATTATGGCCTAACATGCCTTTATATTGGTAAGACACTGGGTTTGAGTCCCACTATATCATATTGATGATATAATAAAGACAAGTGGTTGAACAACAAACATGGGCGTTTCAAATATCAAAATAATAATAATCAATCATAGTGATTATAAAAGGAGAACAATAAGGGTTCTCAAAATAATTCTTCAAAATGTGAAGGCAATGTTTACCATCAAATTGGTATAAAAATAACAAAGCACGTCGTTATGATCCATTCCTTGAAGAGAATGTGACTTGTGATAAGCATTGAGAATGCAAACCCATTCCTAAACTTGAATGTGGCAATATGTGATAAAAGTAATAAATAAAGACATGTAATTCATGATTATATGAATACCACACAACTCACCTCTAAGGGAGGTTTGAGTAAAATAAAGAGAATAAATATTATTGTGTGGTTACACGAATATGTCATTGGTCACGTACATGTGATACACCAAATTTTTCTTTGGCAGCCACATTACAAGCCTTACTCATTTGTTTGAATGAACCATCTATTTGAATCTTTTCACCTCTCATGAGCACTTGAATTGTTTTGAACTTTGTAAAAGTTAAAGTGTGGGGTGGTTGGTTTGGCTTTTAAGTGAAACTAATGGAATAAGGAGAAATGTGCACTATTTTGAAAAAAAAAAGGAAGAGCCGCTTGAATTGGAAAAAAAAAATAGTTGGATTGTTGTGAAAAAAAAAATCCTTCATAAGTGGTGGCTCTTGACGTAAGTGTGCTTAAAGATGAATGGGGTAATTTACATTGATGTGAAGGTGGAATTTTGGTTTGACATAAGTATGGGGTTTGAATGTTAAAATATATGTATTAATGTGCTTAGGGAGGTGTAGTCACTTTTATATCTAAATGTATCCTACCCGTCCCGTAGACTATATTACAATCATATAAAGTCCTAATTGATCCAAGATTGAATGAGCTCGATTAGTGGAGTAGTACACTACGGGCAAGCTTATGGTGCATCTTTTGTGGCATATGAATGTTATTTCTGAGAGTGAGTGAATTCTTTCTATCTTGAGTTCCTAAGTGTTCTTAAATTTTATTGTGTGGAACTACTCTCTTGTGTTGTGTGAGGGCACTTGACTCATAAAGAAAATGTAATGTCAGTGACCTCTATGTTAGAGTAAGTAGGTTAGTTGTGAATAATGCATGGTACTTGTGAGTCAAATCTTCAGGTGAAGATGTTACGCTTTTGTGCTTAGTTTATTTTAAATACTCTTGGTGCGCTGCGTTAGGAGAATTGTTTAAAAATGTCGTATCTATAAAAAAAAAGTGTAGTTTGATTGCTCTAGGACGAGCAATGGTTTAAGTACGGGGTATTGATGATAGGCTATAATTACGTATTTTAATCCTTTCAAGTAAATAAGAACCTCGAAATTTCTTCTAATTCCAACACGTCCAAACACAACCTTTTTGATATGCTCGG